>CANTUT010000190.1:665000-707500 GCA_947687605.1 Reutealis trisperma
TATAAGTTAGGGTAATAATCACAGAAAGTATTTATCATTGGATAATCACAAATGGCTTTGGACCAAATGTCCTTCAGCAACCAAAGCTCAACAAAGAAATCACATAGTCAAATTTAAAATGGAAGTGAACTTGGGTTTCAATAATCTCAAAGGTTTCCATAACATAATCATGATAGCTTGAACTTGTAACAATAGCATAATGTTTACTCACTTTGTGGTTCCTTCGCTCCTAATGCACGTAGCCCTTGGACTTCCAAGACTCCTCAAGCTCTATCATAATATTTAATTTATTACTTACTATTTATTTAATCATGATGCTATCCTATCCCATAACTATCTCATGCACATATAACATTCACACACACTTAGAGTTGCACATATAAGTGTACTCATCATTTGTATATAGCATGTTGGCTTTAAAAGTCTTGGCTATTTAGCCTTCATAGGCTTATATGAAAACACATTATAATTCATACCAAAAATTTTCTCAAGTTAAACACAATGTCATAGTCTATATATCAATTCACTTTAACAATCATCTTATTACACTTAACATTTTCATACATGTCAACTTATCAATAGCCTTTCACATGTCATGCCTATCTCTTATGCCTAGTTCATTTAATCAATCTCTTCATCAATTCAAGATCATTAATTTATTATTGATTCATCATAAAACCTATTTCCATATTACCTAATCACATTCACATTCTAATCACAACATAAGGTTAAGATACCTTAAGTATACCTTGAGTATACAAAAGTGCCTCTAGGCTTATCTAGTGCCTTCCTTTCAACAAACATGAAATTTATCCATTTATCATATATATGTACATGTCAGTAATCATTAAAACATATCACATAAAAATTATAGACATTGGGATAAAAATCCCTTAGTAGGGTGAATGCTCCATTAAAGGGAAAACTGAATTTTTCTTACTTTTAACACTTTCTGTCTATTACAGTAATATGTAAAAATATGGTTTGAATTAAGATCTTTTATTTAAACACAAAAAAATCATTTTAAAACATTAGTCTACATGAATCGATAGCAATAGGTATGTCTCACACATGAAAACTCAGATTTTGGATTTTAGGATGCAAAACTATGAGTTTTCTTATTTTGGGTATTTTTCGGTCATTACAGTAATATGTAAGCAGATGGTTTAAACCATTATTTTTCATTCAATCATAGCAAATATCAGTTTAGAACATGTTCATGTATGAATTGGCAGCCTTTGATCATAATTTGTGCATGAAAATTACAAGTTTCAAGGTTTAGGGTGAAAATGATGAGTTTTTGCGCTTTTCGTGCTTTCCGTTCATTACAGTAATATATAACCATATGATTCAAATCATTATTTTTTATTTAAACAAAACATATATCAGTATAGAATATTAAACATCACAAATTGGCAGCCATTGAGTTGTCAAATCATAGAATTTTCTCAAATCATAGAATTTTCTAACTTCTAAGTTCTAGCACAAAAATTTTGAATTTCCTTATTTTCTGAAACTTTTCGGTCATTGCAGTAATATGCAGAAATATGATTTAATCTAATATTTTTCATCAAAACACAAAAAATCATTTTAAAATTCAATGATGCAAAAATTTCCCCCTTGTTATGGTCTATGTATAAGAATTTCAATTTTGAGTTACAGGATTCACCTTTGGAGAAATCGCGTAGAGAGGTTAGTGCTTTCAGTAGAAAAATTGATTTTTCTCTCAAGAAATCATCTAGCCTGAATTTTATCAATAAAAATCAATAAATATTTAGTTCAAAATAATTTTTCCAATATTCATTTCATAAAAATCAAATAGCAAATTGAAAGGGAAAGAAAAACTTACGAAACGGTCGCGAAATCGCAAAGTTGAAAGTGTTTTGGAGAGTGGTGGCTGCTAGAAGTCAAGGGCTAGCTTAAATTCTCATTATATATTAGGATTTGGGGTGCAATTTCCAAGTTTACCTTTAATGAGCTAGGTTAGAAGTGTTTTAGTATAGTGGGGTTTTGAGCATTTGGGCTTTTTATTTAATTTTGGGGCTGATTATAGGTAATTAAAAAAATATTTTTTTATTATTTCCATTAAAATTTCTCACAAAATATTTATTTAAAAATTATTTTAAAATACTCATAAAATTATTTTATGCTTAAAATTTCCTTTTTGTATGAAAATTCATTTTATGAAAAATAAATTATTTTATGCTAACACACTTTATGTAAATCATTTATTTTATAATAATAACTCATATTTTTGAAATTTTTAGTCATTACAGTAATATGCAGAAATATGATTTAATATAATATTTTTTATCAAAACACACAAAAAATCATTTTAAAATTCAATGATGCAGAAATTGGCCCCCTTGGTATGGTCTACGCATAAAAATTTCAATATTGAGTTATAGAATTCACCTTTGCAGAAATTGCATAGAGAGGTTAGTGCTTTCAGTAGAAAAATTGATTTTTCTATCAAAAAATACCTAGCCCAAATTTTATTGGTGAACATCAATAAATATTTAGTCAAAAATAATTTTCCCAAGTTTAGTTTCATAAAAATCAAATAGCAAATTGAAAGGGAAAGAAAAACTTACAAAATGGTCACGAAACTGCAAAGTTGAAAGTGTTTTTGAAAATTTCGGTAGAGAGAAATATTTTGAGAGAATTTTTCTATCAAAATACTGAAAAACAGAATGGTGGCTACAAGAAATCAAGTTTTGGCCGAAATTCTCATTACATATTAGGGTTTAGGGTGCAATTTCCATGTTTACCCTTAATGAGCTAAGTTAGGAGTGTTTTAGTATAGCGGACTTTTGGGTATTTGGGCTTTTTATTTAATTTTGGGGTTGATTACAAGTAATTAAAAATAAAATATTTTTCTTATTACTTCCATTAAAATTTTTCCCAAAAAATTTATTTAAAAATTATTTTAAAACACTCATAAAATTATTTTATACTTAAAAATTGCATTTTTGCATAAAAATTTATTTTATGAAAAATAAATTATTTTATCCTAACGGACTTCATGTAAATTATCTATTTCATAATAATAACTCATATTAGGCATATTAGAATTAATTTAACATGCCACATAGTCATAAAACACATAGCATATGATTTTTTATAAAATCACATATTTTGTCACAACAACTCTAAATTCAAGCAATTTATCACAAAACACATAAGGTATATGTGGGTTGTTACAATTTTTGTGTGTGTATATATATATATATATATATATATATATATATTATAATACCTTGAATTTCCATTTATTTTATAAAATTATATTTTTGTACGGAAATGTATTATTTTATTATTTTCTTTATTAAAGCAAATATTGAAGTTATATTTGTATTAAATTTATCTATTTATATGATATGAAAAATGTATTATTAATCGTAATTCTATTTTAATGTTAAGTATGTAGGATAATTGAAGAAGTATTATATATTTAAATATGAAAATATTATAGTGGTTATTTCGAGAATATATATTTTCATATTTTCATATTAGTATTAATATAAAATTAATATTATGTTCGATTAATCTAAATTATGTTGTCAATTATTGAATTTTATCTGAAGTTTGGAATTTTGTTATAATTACTATTATTATGAATCATTTATATTAATTGAATTTTGTTATAAGAGATTAGCATGATACTTGGAATGTTACTTGTTAAGTTAATATATATGGAAGGTGTTAAGTGTACTAAGTTGAATATTAAATTGAATTGATATTGAGATCATGATATATTGTGTTTGACTTTAGAAAAGTCATAATATGGGTTATAATGTGATTTCATGTGCACTTATAAAGGCAAAGCATGCAAGACTTTGAAAGTCAATATGTTATGTGCAAGTGATGAGTACACTTCTATGTGCAACTCCAAGTGTATGTGAATATTATATGTGCATGGGGTAGTTATGGGATAGGATAACATGATGTTAAACGAATACTAAGGATTGAATTTAATATTATGTTAGAGCTTAAGGAGTAGTAAAAGTTCAAAAAAGGGCTACAAGTACTAGGAGCAAAGGAATCAAAAGGTGAGTAAACATTATATTCATGTTATAAGTACAAGCTATCATGTTATGTGAACTTTTAAGATTCTTAAAACCCAAGTTCCTTTCCATTTTCAAATATGATTATATGATTTCTTTATTAAGCTTGGGTTGCCAAAGGATAATTAGTCCAAAACCATTTTGCTTATTCAATAATAACAAAGAACCTTTGTAATTGTTGCCTTACCTTATTTTCTTTCTAGAACCACACTATTATTTATCTTTTGTTCAATAAGTTAAACAACTATTGCTATTGTGCTACATGTTATTGCTTTGTTAAGTGCTATTGTTATAAGTGATTACCATTAGCTCTAGCTATGGTACCTATGAACCTTTTATGTAGAAATCGTCATGCTGATGTGGGTAATCATTAGAACCTATACACATGGCCTTAACCTAATAGATAGGGGCATAGTGTCCACCTCAGCTAGAAAGGGCGGTTTTAGCAGTGAGGATTGATTAGTTTCATGACTCTTTACAAGTTATAAGTTGGGAGTTGGAATTTGGCTTGATGCCACCTCTCTTCAGTGTATGCGAGTGAATTGACCAGGGTCTTCACTCATGAGTGAATTGAGTAGGGTCTTCACTCATAAGTAATAAGTGTGATTTCTGTGAACTTTATTAAATTGCAAACTATGAGTGGTGAATTACAAATCATTATGATCCCTTTCTAAGGGATATATGTTATTGTATGAGTTATATTGTTTACTCATTAAGATCATCTATCTCACCGTTTTTCTTTGTGTGGTTCCAGGTGAGCATTATGAGGAGGCAAAGTGATCGCCCAAGTAACCTACTATGCTTGGGAAATTTTCTTGTCAAAGTTTATTATCATGCTATAAAATGATGAGTCTTTAGACACTCTAGGGGTCCTTATTATGGGAGTTTATATTTGGAATATATTATTTATTTAATTTATTTAGAGTCTTAAATGTTCTTTTCATATGTATTATATTTAAAGTATTTTAATACTATGCTTTTGCTAGTCAAAGTTTTCCTTATTATTGGATAACCAAGTTAATGCATGAGGTTTTGATAAGATCTTAGGCAATGTTTATATGTTCATGAGTGGGCTCTCTAGGCATGGGTGACCTTATGTCTCCCTATGTTTTAGGACCATCATATCTCTGAAATTGAGATGTGACATAAACTTCTATTGCTACTATTATACATGTGATTATATTCTTCAATGCTATTGCTACAAGTGATTGCCATTAGCTTTGGCTATGGTACCTATGAACCCTTATATGCAGAAATTTTCATATTGATGCAGGAAATCATTAGAACTTGTGCATATGGTCTTAACTCGATAGATAGGAGTAGTGTATCCACCTCAGCTAAAAGGGACGGTTCTAGCCATAGAGCCTGATCAGCTTCACGCTTCTTTATAAGTTGGGAGTTGGAATTTGGTATGATGCCACATCTCCCTTTTTATGCTTGAGTGAATAAGGCAAAGGCCATCACTTTATAAGTTATAAGTTATAAGTTTAATTTATGTGAAACTTGCTAAATTGCAAACTTCGAATTATGAACTATGAACTACGAAGCCTTCTATAGGGATATGTGTTATTGTAAAAGTTATATTGTTTACTCATTGAGATCATCTATTTCTCCCATTTTCTTGTGTGGTTTCAAGTGAGCATTTTGAGGAGGCAAGGTGATAGCTTAAGAAATCTACTCCATTTAGGAGATTTCCTTGTCTAAGTCATTTTACATATTATGATATGGAGAGTCACTTTTAGATGCTTTGGGAGTTTTGGTTTTGGAACATTATACATTTAATGATGAATTTGGAGTCTTAATTGTTCTTTTTCTTATGGATTATATTCAAGGTATTTTTAAACTATTCTTCCATTAATTAAGGATTTCCTTTATTATTAGTTATTCAAGCTAATGTATGAGATTTTGGTACGATCCTAAGTAGTGTTTAACCATGCATGAGTGGGTTCTATAGGCATGGGTGACTTTATGTCTTCCCATGTTCTAAGACTATCATATCTTAAAAGTTGGAATGTGACAAAGTTGGTATCAGAGCTGTAGTTTTAGGTCTAGTTTAGACTTGTCTATTTATTGGATTGATTAAGTATAATCCTAGAGCATAGGGATTTTCCTTTCATGTCAATTACAGTCTATCGCTAGTATAGTTCTGTGAAATCCTAATAAACTATAGTACTTCTTGTTACTATTTTATATGCCTTATGATTCTATTATCAAATGACTAAGAAAAGTACCTTTGCTAGAGAATTGGGCCTAGAGCACCTTGCGTGCCATGTAAGAGGACCTGGCCAGAGAAGATCAAGAAGGCCATGCCTGTGATCCATCTCAAGAAAGAAAAGATTCCTGATGAGGAGGAACCTATGGAGTGTTTAGATTATAACTAGATTCAAAATAAGATTCAAAGGTTGGAAAGAGACTGCTCGAACCTGATGAAGGAAAATTGACATTTGAGGTCCTTAGTACATGCTTTGAGAGAGGATGTGGAATAGTGTAAGGCTAGATTTGTTAAGCAGATAGGGGACTACACACCTAGGGATTCCTATAGGATTTATGGTAAGGATGGGCATACTAGCTCTGCATGCTCTCTTAACCACTACTCACCATCTAGATCCTTGTCTTTGATTGGTCGCAAGCTGGATAAAGATCTCCTTTGCTATTAATGTGGTGGCATTGGTCATATTGCTCTTGATTGCCTTCCTAATGATCATTCACCTATTTGACCCTGGAAGCTACTGATGTTTGCCCTGATGAGGGACACAACTGAGACTCGAGCTAGTAGTTGGTAACTATTAGCCTAGTGGCATAGGACTTATATGATATGAATGACATTATATGACTACTTAGCTATTTGGCTTAGGTTAGATTATTTTTCTATTGCCTATAAGATGATTGACTTTAATATGATAAGAGAGTTGATTGACTTTAATATGATAAGAGAGTTCATTACGCTATAAGTTATGTGTTACATGATAATGATACATAATACCTGCCATGATATATGACATATGTTATATAATATGTGCCTTATGATGTGATACTATATGATGTGTACTCATGTTAAATGCATGGTAAGTATGATAATTTTGATAATGGCATTAAATAGGTTAGAAAAGAGTTAGCACTAAATACCTTTACCTGTTATAGTAGAATGCCTCCTAAAAGAAGGTCTATACAATTGCTCAACCTGTTAGGGCAAATGAGAATATGATATTAGATACTACTTTAAATGCTGCCTTTACACCAGTGAGGTCAAGAAAGAGGTCTAACTCGAGAGTACTGACTATGGGCTCTAGTGAGTAAGCCTCTTCACAAGAGGTTCAATCTATGCATGAGAAGATGAGGGACTTGCACAAAGAATTAGATGAACTAGGGCTTAAAGGCGAGAAGTGCCGCCAATGCAAGAGGAGAATGGAGATCTACCTCCTATAGTAATGGCACCCATAAGGAAGGAAAGGCAGTGGCTACCCGATGAGGGAATGACTGTGCCAAAATTCAAGAAGTTATAACCACCTACCTTTTATAGTGAGGAGGGTGATAGCCCTCATAAATTTTTAGACGAGATGGACAAGCTAGTCTATTAACTATTCTGCTTTGATGCTCGAGTGATTGAGTTGGAAGTAAAATATGTATTTAAGGACTATGAGGTAGACATTGACGGATGAAAACTTCCAATGGAGTTGCTAAAACTTGATGTACTAGAATTTGATGTGATCTTAGGCATGGATTGGCTATATGAGCATGGAACTTATATTGACTATAAAGATAAGCAAGTAGAATTTCAATCTAAGGATAGGGGGAAATTTGTATATCAAGGAGATAAGAATAAGAACCCTCTAAGTTTTATATCAGCTTTGGAAGCTAGAAGGATGTTAAGGAAAGGGTGTCAAGCATACTTAGCTCACGTAGTCAATAACAATAAGGAAGTCACCATTCGTGGTAAGAGCATACTAGTGATAGATGAGTTCATGGATGTCTTTCCAGAAGATCTACCTAGAATACCACTAGATCATGAGATCGAGTTTAGCATTGAACTACTACTGGGCATGCAAGCTATATCAACACCACCATATTGTATGGCACTAGCAGAGTTGAAAGAGTTAAAGACACAACTATACGATCTACTCAACAAAGGTTTCATCCAATCAAGTAGCTCGTCATGGGGTACTCCAGTGCTATTTGTGAAAAAGAAAGATGACTCGTTCCATATGTGCATCGATTACCGTTAGCTAAATAAGGTCATCATGAAGGACAAGTATCCTTTGCCAAGGATAGATGATCTATTCAATAAATTACAAAGAGCAGGTTAATTCTCTAAGATTGACATAAGGTCCGATTATCATCAGCTAAAGATCCATGGAGAAGACATCACTGCTTTCCATATAAGATACGGTCACTATGAGTTCATGGTCCTACCGTTCGGTTTAACAAATGCTTCGGCTGCTTTCATGGACTTGATAAACTAAGTGTTCAAGCCATTTCTTGATAAGTTCATAATCATTTTCATCGATGACATCCTAATTTACTCTAAGAGTAAAGAGGAATATGAAGAGCATCTAAGGATGGTGTTGCAGATGCTATGTGATCACCAACTCTATGTGAAGTTATCTAAGTGTGAGTTTTGGATAAAATCTACTAATTTTCTTAGGCATATTGTAAGTAAAGAAGGAATTCAAGTTGATCCTAAGAAAGTTGAAGTAGTAGCCGATTAGCCATGACCCACAACAATTTCTAAAGTTCAAAGTTTCTTAGGTATTGCTAGCTATTATTATAGATTTGTATTAAGATAGCATCACCATTGACCAAGTTGACTAAGAAATAGGTTAAGTTTAACTGGGAGGAGTCTTGGAAGAGAGTTTCCAAAAGCTCAAGAAGTGTTTGATATCAGCTTTGGTTCTAGCTTTACTAGAAGGTGAAGAAGGGTTCTCAGTCTATTATGATGCCTCAAGAATAGGGCTTAGATACATCTTGATGCAAAATGGTAAGGTCATTGCCTATGCATTGCAACAACTCAAGAGGCATGAAGTGAATTACCCTACTTATGATTTGGAATTGGCCATAGTAGTGTTCACTCTAAAGATCTAGAGACACCACATGTATGGAATAAAGTACGAGATCTATATGGATCATAAGAGTCTTTAGTACATCTTAAGCCAAACATACCACAACCTGAGGCAGAGGAGATGGGTTGAACTGCTTAAGGACTAGGATTGCTAGATTCTCTACCACCCCAAAAAGGGAAAAGTTGTGGTGGATGCTTTAAGCAGGAAATCGATGGGAAGCCTAGCTCATGTGGCTGTGTATAAGAGACCTATCATAAAAGAGTTGAGAGGGCTATTTAGCAAGAGCATGAGGCTAGAAATTGGAGAGTCATGAGCTGTATTGGTACATTTTCAAGTGAAGTCAAAGTTATTAGAAGAGATAAGGACTTCATAAGATAAAGATCCATGCTGGGTTAAGTTAAGGGATGAGGCTGAGAAAGGAAAGAATCCTGAGTTTGAAGTAGTCGATGAGAAGTGTGGTAAGAGAGTATGTGTGCCTAATGTGAATGGACTAAGGGAGAAGATATTGAAGGAAGCACATCAGACACCTTACTGTGCTCATCCTAGAACAACCAAAATATATCATGATGTAAGAGCAAACTATTGGTGTCTTGGACTAAAGAAGGACGTGGCCAAGTTTGTGGTGTCTTACCTAACTTACCAATAAGTCAACTATGAACATCAATAGTCCTTTAGACTGCTATAAGAGATTAAGCTTACTGAGTGGAAGTGGGAGCGTATCACTTTGGATTTTGTAGTTAGGTTACCTAGGACCTTTAAAAGATATGACTCTGTATGGGTCATAGTAGACTAACTAACAAAGTTTGCCCATTTCTTAGAAGTTAAGACCATGTACTTTGCAGCCCAGTATGCATAGTTGTATATAGATGAGATCGTGCGACTGCACGGAATACCAATGTCCATCATCTTGGATTGAGGCACTTAGTTCACCTCGAGGTTCTAGCAAAAGTTACAAGAAGAATTAGGAACACAATTGGACTTTAGTACTGTGTTTCACCCTTAGACGGATGGGCAGATTGAAAGGACAATTCAGACACTAGAAGACATGTTAAGAATGTGTGTCCTAGATTTTGATGGCAACTGGAATAAGTACTTAGCTTTGATCGAGTTTGCCTATAACAACAGCTACCATTCGTCCATCATATGGCACCATACGAAGCCTTGTATGGAAGGAAATGTCATTCTCTAGTTTGTCGGGTTGAGCCTAGAGACGAATATGTTAAGATGCCAAAATTGCTTAAGGAGACTATCGAGAAAGTACCATTGATATAAGATCAGCTAAAAACGACCTTCAGTCGACAAAAGAGCTATGCGGATCCCAAGAGAAATGATGCCCATCTCATTGTGGGAGATCACATTTTCTTGAAGGTTTCCCTAATGAAAGGTGTCATGAGGTTTGGTAGGAAAGGAAAGCTATCACCTCGTTTCATCGGTCCTTTTGAGATCTTGGATAGGGTTGGGGAAGTGACTTACAAACTTGCCTTACCCCCAACTCTACCATATAGACACCTGGTATTTCACATCTTGATGTTGAGGAAGTACGTGTTGAATCCCTCCCATGTCTTATCATTGCCAGATATTGCAATAGATGAGCAACTAGCTTATGAAGAGTTACCAATAGCCATAGTGGATCAACAAGTGAAAAGATTAAGAAACAAAGAGATACCTATGATCAAGGTCCACTAGCGTAATAATGGAATGGATGAGTGTGCTTGGTTAGCCAAGAAAGGGATATGGCAGAAGCATCCCTAGTTTTTGAAAATGTTTGAGTAATTATCTAAATTTGAGGATGAATTCTTTTTAAGGGAGGAGAATGTAACAACCCCTACCCTTATTAGGAGTTTCGTGACAAATTTCTTAATTTTAGAGCTATTGTGACAAATGTGTGCTTTCTTGAAATTTCATGTGCTATATGAGATATGAGCAAGTGACATGCTAGACTAGTTCTAATATGCATAATATGAATTATGAGCATGAAAGAGGTAATTTATGTGAAGTGCATATGCAAAAATTAATTTAATGCATACAAAGTGAATTTTCACGCATAAAGCGATTTTTAAGCATAAAATAATTTATATGAGCATTTTTAAAATATTTTAAATTAAATATTTTTAAGGGAATTTTAATGAAAATAAGAAACAAAATATTTTATTTTTAATATATTTTAATCAGCCCATAAATTGGATTAAAAATCTAATTTACCAGAAGTCCAAGACACCTAAGCACTCATAACCTAGCTCATTAATCGTAATCTTATAATTTTGCACCAAAAACTGTAATACCTATCTAAAATTTGGCCTCCCTTGTGTTTGGGTAGCCTCCATTCTTTTTCTCATTAAGTTTTACATAATTTTTTTTTTCAAAAATTCTCTCTTGGTCGAAATTCACAAGGTTCCTCCAAACCTTGTGATTTTGTGATCTTCCTTGTATGTTTTCCTTTCCTTCCAAGTTAAATTTTGAATTTTATGAGACTAATCATGAGTAATCCATATGGGGCTATATATTTTCTAATTTTTATTTATTATATTTAGCCTAAGTTTGTTTTTGGAGGGAGAAACTGATTTTCAATTGTGAATATATCTCTCTCTTCTTAAATCCATCGAGGGTGAACCCTAAAACCTAAAAGTCAGAATTTTCATGCATACACGCATTAGGGGCAGGAGGAATTTGTATATTTTTTTATCCTAAGCTAATTTTTGTTATGTTTGCATGAAAAATATTATTTTAAATCATGTGTTTGCATATTATTGTAATGATCAAAAAGTATGAAAAACAAGAAAAACCCATAGTTTCCATTATTATGGTGGATTTGGCCAATATTGGGATTTTGATCCTAAGGACTATAATTTTCCTACATTTTAGTGATTTTTGATATATGTATATGAATGGTACATGATTTAATTGTATGATGATTGAACGAGTAACTATAGGAAACTCCTAAAGTGGTTCGACCTTGCCTAGGGTTTCCAAAACCTTAACTAACATGTTTGGATAATATGTGTACATGGTTAAGTGCCATGTGAATTGAGTTTTATGATATGTTAATTGTAAATTAATTATCCTAGTTTGCCTATGAGATTGATTGTATGATTCGGTCCAAAGGAGACAAGCATGACTCTTTTAAGGTTTACTTATTCAGTTAATATATATGGAAAGTATTAAGTGTACCAAGTTAGAAGTTAAATGAAATTGATATTAAGATTATGATTCATTGTGTTTGGCTTTAGAAAAGTCTTGATATGAACTATTATATGAATCCATGTGAGCCTAAGAAGGCAAAATATGCAAGACTTAAATTTCAATATGTTATGTACAAGTGATGAGTGCACTGCTAGTTACAACTCCAAGTATATATGAATGATTATGTGCATGAGGTAGTTACGGGATAGTATAGCATGATGTTAAGCCAATACTAAGTATTGAATTGTAATGTTATGTTAGAGCTTAGGGATTGTTAGAAGTGCAAGGGCTATGAGCATTAAGAGCTAAGGAACCACAATACGAGTAAATATTATGTTCATGTTACAAGTTATCATGATATGTGAACCTTTGAGATTCTTGAAAACTGAGTTCCATTTTATTATAAATTATAATTATATGATTTATTTATTAAGCTTAGGTTACCAAAGGACAATTGGTCCGAAACTATTATTATCTATCTAACGATAAGAAAAAAGCCTTTATGATTATTGCTTTACCTTATATTCTTTCTAGAACTACACTATTGTTTATCATTTGTTTAATAAGCTAAACTTTTATTGCTACTATTATATATGTTATTGTTATAAGTGATTGTCATTAGTTTTGGCTATGATACTTATAGACCCTTATATGCAGAAATCCTCATGATGATACGGGAAATCATCAAAACCTATCCACATGATCTTGACCCGATGGATAGGGGTTGTGTATCCACCCCAGCTAGAAGGGAAAGTTCTAGCCATGGAGCTTGATCAACTTCATGCTTCTTTATAAGTTCGGAGTTGGAATTTGGTATGCTGCCACCTCTCCCTTTTTATGCTCCAGTGAATAAGGCAAAAGCCATCACTCTATAAGTTATAAGTTTGATTTATGTGAAACTTGCTAAATCACAAACTATAAATTATGTACTATGAACTATGAAGCCTTCTATAAGGATATGTGTTATTGTACAAGTTATATTATTTACTCATTGAGATCATCTATCACACCCCTTTCCTTATGTGATTTCAAGTAAGCATTATGAGGAGGTAAGGTGATAGCTCAAGCAATCTACTCCGCTTGGGAGATTTCCTTGTCTAAGTTATTTTACATATTATGATATAGAGAGTCACTCGTAGATGCTCTAAGAGTTTTGGTTTTGGAACATTATACATTTGATGATGAAATTAGAGTCTTAATTATTCTTTTTCTTATGGATTATATTTAAAGTATTTTTAAACTATTCTTCCACTAGTTAAGGATTTCCTTTATTATTGGTTATTCAAGCTAATGCATGAGATTTTGGTATGATCCAAGGCAATGTTTAATAATGCATGAGTGGGTTCAACAAGCATAGGTGACCTTATGTGTCACATCCTAATTTTAGAGATATGATGATCCTAGAATATAGGGAGACATACGATCACCCATGCCTGTAGAACCCACTCATATACACATAACACTACCTAGGATCATACCAAAATCTTATACATTAACTTACTTTGACCATTAATAAATGAAAACCTTAATTTGCCGAAGAATAATTTAAAAATACTTTAAATACAATCATAGAAAAGAACATTTTAATACTCTAAATAAATCCTTAAAGCATAATGTTTCAAAAATAAAACTCCTAAACAAGAACTCCTAAAGCATCTAAAAGTGACTCTTCATAACACAGTACGATAAGAAACTTAGACAAGGAAATTCCCCAAGTGAAGTAGATTGCTTGAGCTATCACTTTCCCTCTTCATAATGCTCATTTGGAAACAACACATGAGAAGGGGTGAGATAGATGATCTCAATAAGTAAACAATATAGCTTATACGATAACACATATCCCTTACAAAGGGCTTCTGGTTCATAACTCATAGTTTATAATTAACAATTCATGGTCCATTGTTTGCAGTTTAACAAGGTTTGCAGAAATTTGACTTATAACTCATAACATATAGAATGAGGGCTATTGCCATATCACTCAAACACATAAAGAAGAGGTGGCATCAAACTAAATTTCAACTCTTATCACATAAAAAAGCATGAAATTGATCAGGCACCATGGTTATAATTGCCCCTTCTAGCTAAGGTGGATACACTACCCCTATCCATTGGGTTAAGACAATATGCACAGGTTTAATGATTTCCTGTATCAGCACAAGGATTTCTTCATAAAGGGTTCGTTGGTATCATAGTTAGAACTAATGGCAATCACTTATAATAATAGCATTGAAAAATGCAATCACATGTAACATAATAACAATAGATGTTTAGCTTATTAAACAAAAGATAAATAATAGTGTGGTTCTAGAAAGAAAGTAAGGTAAGGCCATAATCACAAAGGTTGTTTCTTATCATTGAATAAACAATAATGGTTTTGGATCAATTGTCTTTTAGCAACCTAAGGTTAATTAAAAAATCATATAATTATAATTTGAAAATAGAAAGGAACTTGGGTTTCAAGAATCTCAAAGGTTTACATATCATGATAACTTGTACTTGTAGTAAGAACAAAATGTTTACTCATCTTGTGGTTTCTTAGCTCCTAATGCTTGTAGCCCTTGAACTTCTAATAATCCTTAAGCTCTAACATACATTATAATTCAATACTTAGCATTTGTTTAACATCATGCTATCCTATCTTATAACCATACACATATATCATTCATATATACTTAGAGTTGTACTTAGAAGTGCACTCATCACTTGCACATAACATATTGACTTTTAAGTCTTGCACACTTTGCCTTCTTAGGCTCTTATGAAACCATGTAACAACTCATACCAAGACTTTTCTAAAGCTAAATACAATAAATCATAATCTTAATATCAATTCAATTTAACTTCCAACTTGTCACACTTAACACTTTCCATATACATCAACTTAACAAGTAAGCCTCGAAAGAGTCATACTTATCTCCTTTGACCGATTCATACAATCAATCTCATAGTCAATTTAAGATCATTAATTCACATGTCACTTAATCATGTACACATATTATCCAAACATGTCAACTTGGGTTTGGAAACCCTAGGTATAACCGAATCACTCGAGGTGTTTTCTAGAGCTACTCCTTCAACCAATGTGCAATTAAATCATGTATCATCCTTATACACATATCAACAATCATTAAAGTATATCATACAAAAATTATAGACATTGGGATCAAAATCCCACCATAGGCTGAATCACATAACCATAGAAAAACCATGGACTTTCTTGCTTTTTGCACTTTCTGATAATTATAGTTATATATAAACACATGATTTCAACCAATATTTTTATCTAAACAAAACAAAAATCAGTTTAGAATACATTAATATACAAATTGGCACCCCTTTTTATGCAAATGCTTAAAGATTTCAACTTTTAGGTTTTAGGGTTCACATTTGGTGGATTTGTGAGGGAAGAGTTGTATTTACAATTCAAATTAAACATTAATAAAAATAGTAAATGTATAGATCCATATGGATTTCTCATGGTTAGTTTCATAAAAATCAAATAGTTGCTTGAAAGAAGAGAAAAACTTACAAAGACGATCACAAAATCGCAAGGTTTGGAGGCACCTTGTGAATTTCGGTTGAGAGGGAAGTTTTGAGAGAATTTTCTATAAAAATCTGATGAAAAAATAGAATGGAGGCTAAACTCATAGGGCCAAAATTTAGGTTAAAATTAGGGTTATGGTGCAAAAATTACAAGTTTGTCATTGATAAGCTAGGTTAGGAGTGTTTTGGTGTAGTGAGCTTTAGGTGAGTTGGGCTTTTAATCTAATTTATGGGCTAATATTAAATAATTAAAATAAAATTTTTTGTTTCTTATTTTCATTAAAATCCCCCAAAAATATTTAGTTAAAAATATTTTAAAAATGCTCATAAAAATTATTTTATGCTTAAAAATCACTTTGCGCATGAAAATTTACTTTGTATGCAATAAATCATTTTATGCATTTGCACTTCACATAAATCACCTATTTCATATTCAAAATTCATATTATGGATATTAGAACTAGTCTAACATGCCACATACTCATTAATCACATAGCACATGAATTTTCATAAAAGCACACATTTTGTCATGATAATTCTAAATTCAAATAAACTATCATGAAACTCTTAGGGTGAGTGTGAGTTGTTACATTCTCTCCCTTTAAAAGAAAATTGTCCTCAAATTTAAATACTTACTCATACGTTCTCAAAAAATTAGGGATACTTCTGCCGCATCCCTTCCTCGGCTTCCTAAGTACACTTATCCATTCCATGATTACACTAGTGGACCTTATTCATAGGTATCTCCTTGATACACAAATTTCTATCCATCCATGGTTTGAAATTCTACTTGCTTCTCTCTATAGTTAATATAAGCTCCATGCTTATATAGCTAATCCATTCCTAAGATCACATGAAATTCTAATACATTAAGTTTTAACAACTCTACAGGAAGTTTCTTGTTATGACCTGCTTTTTGAGCCATGATGGTCCTAGGACATAGAGAGACATAAGGTCACCTAAACCCATAAAACCCATTTAACTCATAATCTCATTCAATTATCATATTATACCTTACCCCAAGACTATAACCTAATACCCTTTCCTTGTTACCCATTACTTGATTATCATTTCCTTGTTAACTTATAACATCATTATAAACACAATTTGCATAAAACTTTAGTTCATATCAATAGTCACATGTACATTAGATTGTACATTATTACAATAGCAATTACAATGTCACTTATATTACATACACATCTTATAACATATTAGTACTAACTTTTCAATAATCATCCATGTATATATAGACTCTATAACTTTCAATAACCATGGAGCTCTAACCATAACCTTTATAACCAAGAGTTATACCACTTAAACTTGACAGAACAACCTCCAAGCAGAAAATGAGGCTTGGAGTCTTAAGTCGCTAAGTCATTGATTTTTACTTGAAAAGTTTAAACCACTACAATATGAGACAATGCTCAGTGAGTACAAAATAATACAACATATAAGGTGAGCATAAGAATTATTCTCAAGATGGTTCATATAGCAATGAGACATTTTCAATTAGTGTTGTCAATATAGTTCAGTGGCTCATTTCAAATGGAAATAGTGACTTTAGCGAAAATATCACTTTCTTAGTAGCAAGATGCTTCCCACACATATCAATTAAGAGTGGTGGCCTAAGTCTTACTCACTCATACATATCACATTACGTAAGGCTGATTAGGTCTTATAGTTAGGCATTCCCCCCAACAGAGGTTGGGTACTCTCGCCCTACCTACAGGCATGTACTAAGTGTACAAGGTCTGATGTATTTTCTGACATTAGAAAGGGGATTTCTGCTTATCAATAGATATTCAATAAAATGGTTCATGTAAGGTTCACAATAATCAATGATCATTAAGAGGTATCATGTTAATGGTTCATTATTCAATAAGCATCTCAAGCTTATCAAGAATCAAGAATATGCAATATCAATGAGCCATTCAACTTATCAAGGCATAGAAACAATTCAACCATTATGGTTGGAACAATAAAGGTTCAAGTATATGAAATAAGGCATATTATATTTTATATTATTAAGTACTCACCTTAGACTCCTTTGCTCCCATTAACATTGACTTTGGTACAAGTGGTGCTTCTTGCACTCTTAAACATTACCCTTGACCTTGTTATTAGACTCTACACATTGCATTCCAATCACATGTAAATTACTTCCTCATTATCACATTACTTAATTTAGCTTATTTTATTAACACTTCTATCTTATTCACAACTTATCAAGATATAATATACTATACATATACTTATCATCCACTTAACATTTTCTTTTTAAAGCTGTTCATTTTAGGAAAGATAATTCCTTTCCTCTCAATTTTACTTTTCCACTTTCATGCTAGTCAATTAAAATCAACTAAGAAATTTCCAATATTCGCTAGAGTCAATACTATTCCCATCATCAATTCCGTAAATGAATCTAATTCATTAATCTTAGAGTAAATCATTTCTATCCATTGAAATTCAAAACTTACATTATACATATCATATAACATCATTCTTAAGCTTGATTCCCTTTTCAATTTCATAAATCTAAGTCAAATTCTCAAATCCTAAGTCTTCCATAAACCCTAGGATTTGGGGAAGATCATCAATTCTTTATCAAATCTTCAAATTAGTCATATATTCCTTAAATTAGCAAAACATAAACTCATATAATCTTTCAATTATCAATATCCAATATTAGGACATCAAGTTCCTTTTTAAACTATATTATGCCTCTAAGATGTTCAAATCTTGAATCAAGTTTCTAAGGCTCATTTCAACACTTCTAAATCATTATTCTTCATCTAAAGTAATCATAGATGTATTCAATTAGAACATACAACACTTCCTTATCATTTCTTAGTGTTGGCTAAATTCCAATATGAGGTGCACAAAAATTTCTCAAGCAACCTAATTACCAAAATCAACTTTAAAACATAAAAGGGAGGAGATGATCAAGATTCCTCACCTTGATTAGCTTTGATTTGCTAAGGTTCTTGGTGTAGAGAGAGAGAACTTCTTTTTGCCATGGTAGAATTTTTGGTGTAGAGATAGAAAATGATAACTTTAATAGAAATTTTGTATATATATAAATATATAATAAGGTGGATGGTGGAGATTTGATCAAGCTCAAATCAATGGCCAAGATTTAATTTAGGTGGATGGTTAGGATTTAATAAAGTGGATGGCCATGATTTAATCAAGTGGATGGCTATGATTTAATCAAGTGTATAGCCATGATTCTCTCTACAATGGTGTTATTCATCATATGGTTTGGAAATAACAAGAATGAATGTAGCCATAAATATTGGTGAAGAGAGAATTCAAGTTGGAAAAGGAATTGACTTAGTCAAAAGTGATGGCTTCCAAGTCACAAGTACTTAGTTAGCTTTTCCAACAACAAACTCAACCTTTGTTAACCATCCTTAACTCTAGTTAGAACTTAGGTTCATCCACTTATGGGCTTAATGGGTTGGCCATCCAATGGGCTTAGGCCTTAGAGTCTAAAAGCTCATTAACAATTCTCTATATGCACATTTCAAGCTTGGTACTTAGTACATTTTCCATTTCCTTTCTTTCACTTTAACACATATATTTCTACCTTCTAATATCTCTACACACTCTAGACATTATTAGATAAATTCCATACATATCATATTGCCCATTTACTAACTCTTCAATAACATTGTTCAAGTATGTATATTATATAAGCTAATTGAGTCAAATTAAGTTTGACTTCCATTATACATTATGACCTTAATTGAATTCAGTTTCCCATATCACTATCATCATCTCCCAATGTCATACGAGGTGTGAATACCCATTCACTAGCACTTTAGATTCACATTTCAAATAACTTATTAACATTGTCATATTAAGTCAAACTCGGTTTAACTTACACTCTATGATAAGGGTGGTTATCAAAATTAATTACATTCTTTACTTATTGCCACATTATTTATTAAATTCACTTCTTGTGATGCTTTTAAGGCTCTTAGTATACTAAGGGGATCTTAAATGATATGGTATATGGACGTTATCATGTCATCGTTACTATTTATAGTTGGCTAAAGAAACCTTGGGTATTACATTTCTGTCCATCAATGTCTACCTGACAGTCATTAAATACATATTTTACTTTAATCATCTCTCCTAAAGGAGTCGACACTACTAGGGTTGATTTATTAACTCCTTATCTCTACCCAAACTCTTAGCAAAACACAGAGACACAAATGAGTGTGTAGCACTAAAATCTACCAAGCATCTTGCACTAGAAGTTTGAATGGGAATTAGCCTTTATAGGTTGACCAGTTGTGCAGACCTTCTTCTTTTAAATCACATTAGATTAATATTCTTCCTTTGACTATATTTACATAAGTGATAGAGAAATCCCTACCTTTCTTATTGTTCTCATCTACATAGTAGCATCTAAGCCACAAATTTCTTAATATAATTCACTTAATTCATATCGTATACTTATGTATATATAATGTAACTAATTTATTTCATTCTCATACTGATCATTGCTAAACATCATTTCTCTTCTTATGTCATCAATCACAATTATCATTTGATAATTTTGTATAATTCATATATCAAACCATTATCATATGTAAGCATTTCATATAGTATAACATTATACATATCAATCATTAATCTAAGTTGGATCAAAACTTAGTCAACTTTTATTTCTAATATACTTAACCCTACCATCAAATTATCATACTGACCATACACTTAACATGAGCATCCATCATATAATATCATATAACAGGACACATATCACATAGAATATATCACATATCATGACATGTATCATGTATCCTAATCATGTAACACATAACTTATAACACAATAAGCTATCCTACCATCATAAAAGTCAATCATCTCCTAGGCATTAGAAGATTAAACCTAAGCTAAATAGCTAAGTAGTCATATAATATAATTTATATCATATAAGTCCTATACCACTACGCTAACAGTTACTAACTACTAATAAGAGTCTCAGTTTTGTCTCTTATTCTTGGCTCATTGCTCTTAAGGTTGAGATGGTCCAGGTGGTGGAGCTGCCGAGGTTACATTTCCCTAAATTTCCCTTTTGTGGGTAGTCTTTGCAGAAGTGGCCCATATAACCACATCTCAGACATACGCTAGAGCCTTTCCAATAAACTCAAAGATGCTTCTTGTCACATTGCTAGATAAATCTTTTTCATTTTATAGTACACATTTCTTGGCCTTTCATTAGCATTGTTCATGCATGTAAATCATATAGACTCACTTGGTCAAACTAAGTTAGACTTTCATTGTACCATTGCAACTTTGATTAAATTCAACTTTTTATATCACTATTATCATCTCCCAATGTCTTAAGAGATGTCAATTCCCATTCATCAACATTTTAGATTCACATTTCAAATGAATTACTAATATAGTCCCACTAAGTCAAACTTAATTTGACTTTCATTTTATCATAAAAGTGCTTATCAAAATTGATTACAGTTCTTACTCATTATCACATTATTCATTTAGAATTCACATTTTTTTGATATTATTATGATTCTTGATGTACTAGGTGGCCTTGAATGGTATGGTATATGAATATTATAATGTCATCATTGTTGTTTATAGTTGGTTAGTGAAACCTTAGGTATTACATTCTACCCCTTTAGAAAATTCGTCCTCAAATTTTCAAAATAGATATTCTTGCTTCATAAAGCAATTGACAATACTTAGGGTGCATGTCTCAGTTGTTTTCTCATATACAGTTATTAGATTTATGGATTTTTTATCATTTCCTCGCTGTCTTTCTTATTCTAATTTATCTGTTGAGTCCTCTTCAATAACAATTCTTATACTGTAAGATCTATTCTGAAATTGATGTCACCTCGATTTTTTAAGGCATCAAATATGTAATATCTCTTTCCTTATTTTGCATACTATAAATCTATTGCCTTTTGTCAAACTTGTTATTACTCGAGAATTCTTAAAGCACTATACATATATCTTATCATTTCATTTTATACCTCCAGAAGAGTATCTTAGAATGCTATAATCGCACGTCCAGTAGTCATAGTCACTCTTAGTACTTGTTATCAATTACGAGTACCAACTCTTTAGACAAATTACTTCCATTTATGCTCTTCACTACTATTGAAGAGTTCATTCCATAGTTAATCAATCCTTAACTATACATGTCTATAAAGAATTAATTATTTATTTTATCAAACCAAACTTTTAGTCAATTTATCCTTTGTTAAAGCTTTCTCTATAACTTTAATCATTTTATCGTCTTTTGAACATGTAATAACCATATGATATATGCATAGTTATTTACAAATGAAAAACATAAAAAATTTCACCTTAAATCTTTCATTAACTAAATGTCTTATCTCCACATACCAATTGTGCAGTTTTACATCAAATCTTTGTAATTCTATAGAATCTAAAATCAGCATATAGATATTCTTAGATTCTCTATCATTACTAATTGTCTTGATTACACCTAAATTTTAATGTTGTTGCCATTTTCATACTTACTATTGTATATGTCTAGAAACACACTTATACCATTAGATATATAGTTATTTCTTTACAAACATAGTTAATCTGTGTCATCTTCACACTTACAAGCATTATCCTTTACTTTAAATTTAGAACTTGATTCCTTTTCATTTTTTCCTTAATTTCATCAATTACAGTTCCTTGGTCCTTAAGTCTTGTATATTGCTTGTGACTTTCAACTTTATATAAATGATTTAACAATATTTGCACTTCACCTTTTTATAACCATATTCATTTGTTGGGCAGTTATTTCTAACTTCTTTAATAATAGATCTTGTTTCACATTATCATATAGAGGGGTCTATACACTCACACAATGAAGTAGGATAAATTTTTACTAACAATTTCACAAATGGTATTAATGCATCTATATAAAAATTCCAAAACTTATTTTATTTAAAGATTGCATTATCATTAAAGCACTTCGACGATAAGATATCTACTATCAAATAATTGTCTCACACCACACTCTTTGTTGTTTTACTTTACTTGTTAAATTTATCATAATAAATCTCATGTAATTACTCTACTATTCCAACTTAACTCCCTTTTAGTTCTTTGTATTCCATAGTTTGATTTTTTTTTCCCAAAGAAGATTCATTTATCTCTTAGCAAGGTTTGCCTGTGAAGCTCAGTAAAGCATTTATACTCTTTTATATTTTCACATTCTTCTTATAATGTATCTAATCAAACTTGATCATTGTATGTGTCACGTACCTCAATTTTAATTCTCTTTGACATTCATATTTATGCATTTCTTTCTCACTTACTTGTTTTTCTTACTTGATGAACAAATTATCACTCAACTTTCTTTCTAATTCCTGACTTATATTTTGATAAGTACAATAGAGAAATACAATTTTACTTGTTCAACACCATCCCTTAGTGTATTCTAACATGATTATCTAGATCTTTATTTCTATTACTTCAATATATATACAACCTATTTATGATCCATGAAAATTTCTAACATTTAGATTATATCCCTTATCTCCTTTTCATTCTCAACCTTTCAATAATTTTGAGCATTTTCTTTCTTATATCCATGTTCTTATTTGGACTAATTCTTTTTCTTCTTACCATGTAACTTCAAGCCTTTATTTAAAACAATGGTTACCTTGATATGCTTTTCATCTTTTGCATTTGAGTACATCATTCTCTGCATGAAACTATTTTCTTTATTTATAGAAATAATTCCTAGGGGACCAATACCATCAACTTTGTCTTATCACTAATCAAGTGGTATTAAAGGGTACCTATCAAGGCATTCATAATAGAACTATATCATTACTTTAGTAAACTTTTGAAAGAAAAGCTGTGTCATTAGTAATTCCCTCAAATATTTAGCTCCTTATCAAGCAATTTTTATTTGTATAGTCTATATCAATATATCAATAAGTACACAAGTTGAGTGAGCTTCTTCTCCTTTTTGGACATTTAAATTACCACCATATCATTATAGGGGGGCATTTGTTTCCTTAACCGTCTTGATTCACTATGTTATTTCATTATCTAGTGGGTTTTCCTTCATTTCCTGACTTTCATGTCTAATAGCAAATCTTATCTACTTTCCTATTAAAAGGCCTTATCTCCATTGGGTAGATACTATTTATTTATTATAGTAGAGTTTAACAGTCACGTCAACATTTTAAGTCAGGCTCTCACCATAGGGAAATCTTTCCACATCCTAGTGTTCTTCACTAGGGTGATAATTGTAACTTTAAATATAACCTTTATATTTCTACAAATCACATCCTTCTTAATAATTTCACATATCATATTACATATCTCTTTGTACATTTCATATCAAATCATCCATTCCTTAATAATTTCATATTCTCTTTATTATAATTTTATATTCTCTTTATTTCTTAGTCTAATTTGTTTGGTATATACACCATTCTCGACAAAATTTCATCAATACTATTCTCTCATACTCATATGTCTTTCACGTTCTTTAAACTCTATATCATTCATAAGCATTTACACTTTTTATTTTGACCTAACATTGAAAATATCATTTTAACCAACTAAATGGATCAAATAAATAATCTGTTAGGACTATTCCCAATTGAACAACTTATTGGCTAATTTTTCTTTCCATATTCAAATATTCATACTATTTGAATTTTACTTTTCTATCATTCACTTGTCTTTATAACTTTTCTCTACTTACCTTTCTATGATCTTATCTTTATCAATAAAGTCCTTTATCCATATTATTTTATTCCTTATATTACATTCACTTTAACACTTATAACTTCTTTTGCCTCATTATTTTTTATATTTTCCACCTTAAAAACTTAATCCATCTCACTCTTGCTTCATTGAGTTACTTTCTAAACTTACCATTTCTTATGGTATTTATTTTTAACTCATTCAATTCTATCTCATTAGTAATTCAATTTCATCATAAAATACTTCTCTTGGATGTGATTTGTCTAATCAGTTGACCTTAAAACTCCTTTTATGTCATAACTTTTGGTTCCTTTAGTTGGTTTTAATTTTATACTTCATATATTATGGTATTTCCTCATATACTCTTTGTCTTATCCTTCACTATTTTTACCTTTTCATATCTCACTTACTTTACTTAACCCCATTCAAGTTGTTTTTGCGGCTAACATATAATCTTCCAATTTCATACCCATCTTATTTTTATAGGTATTATTCCTATTGTGAACTCTCTCTCGATATAAGGTATTTTATCCAAAATCATTTATTCAAAATCAACCTCTATTTTTATACCAATTTGTTTTTAGCTTAGACTTATACTTTTCAAGGCGAAACATCCTTAGTTGCTTACTTTCTTTTTGGGGACTATTCTTTAATCATATACACCTTCTTATAATTGTCAATTTCATACACCTTTCTTGTAGAGTAATCCAATATCAATCATATTCTAGTTTGGTCCTTCACTAACCTCACAACTTTATTCCCTTATTGATTTTAAGAACTTTTCTATTACACATGCCTAATCGCCTTTCTTACAAGTCACCTTAGCACATACACGATTAATCACTTCCTTCTTTGAATACGAATTGATCTTCCTTTAAATTACACTAGATGAATATTCTTCTTTTTACCATACTTGATATTTTCATAAATGACATAGAAATCCTTACCTTTCTTCCAATTCTAGTCTATAAGGTAGCACTTAGGCCATAAATTTGATAATACCTTATTTAGCCCATTTCACATATATATCAATATGTAATATCTACATGACCACTTGACCACTGTTGAGTATTATCTTTCATTTTATAACCTTAATGGTTCATTACTTATAACAATTTCATATAGATATATCATTCAACATCACCTATCATTTAATCTTTTGCTTGCACAAATCATAAACCAATTCATTATCTCTTGGATACCTTTTATAACACGTGCGAGAAAATATATAATACTAGAATCCAATTTACCTTTCCAATGGTCTCATTACAAGAACACAAATGAGGAAATTCACGAAAACATTAGATAGCATAATTTAACCATGATTGCAAGAGTGTAAGAATAAGTTATTCATTAGATTGGAGATTTAAGATGTACATCGATCTTTGATAACAATGATTCAAATAGGGAAAAGGTCAAAGCATGGAGAGTTAAACATGATCACAAGAAGGAATTTCACAAATTTGTGAAAGCTGAGTGCAGGCTCCAACATAGCTAGGAACACGCCCGTGTCTCTAGACATGTCTGGCTACTACTTAGATATCCAATTCCCACTAATTACATGGCTAGGAACACGTTCGTGTCTCTAAGCCTGTCTGCTTCCATAAAATTTATTTTTTCCTCTTGCGATTTCATTACTTTCAATATTTTTTGAGCGTTAGACTTATCATATTTGGTAAGGTAAAGCAACAAATCACAAAGGTACTTTTATTGTGATTGAATAATCACAATAGATTTTGACCAAATGTCCTTTGCCAACCTAAGCTTACAAAGAAATCATTTAGTCATAATTAAAAATAGAAAAGAAGATTTCAATATATCAAAAGTTCATATAACATGATAACTTGTACTTGTAACATGAACATAATGTTTACTCACCTTATGGTTCCTTTGCTCCTAGTACACGTAGCCTTTTGAACCTCTAAAACTCCTTAAGCTCTAACATAATATTTAATTCAATAATTAATATTTATTTAATCATGATGCTATCCTATCCCATAAGTACCCCATGCATATATAACATTCACATACACTTAGAGTTGCACATATAAGTGCATTCATCACTTGCACAAAACATGCTAACTTTAAAAGTCTTGTACACTTAGCCTTTATAGGCCCATATAAAAACATATTATAATTAATGTTAATGCCTTTCTAAGGTTAATACAATATCATTATCTTAATATCAATTCACTTTAATAATCATCTTAGTACACTTAACACTTCCATATATGTCAACTTAACAAATAACCTTTCAAGTGCCATGCTTATCTCTTATGACCAATTCATTCAATCAATCTCTTCATCAATTCAAGGACCATTAATTCATTGTCAAGTCATCATACAACCTACTTCCATATTATCCAATCACATTCACATATTAATTGCAACATAAGGTTAAGGTACCTTAAGTATACTAAATTGCCTCTAGCCTTATCTATAGTCATTCCATCGACCAACATGCAATTTAACCATTTATCATTCATTCATACATGTCAATAATCATTAAAATACACTAGATAAAAATTTTAGATATTGGGATAAAAATCCCAATAATGGCCAAATACTCAATTAAAGAGAAAATCTGAATTTTCTTACTTTTCGCACTTTCCTTCTATTACAGTAATATGTAGAAACATGGTTTGAACTAAGATTTTTCACATAGTCAAAACAAAAAATCATTTTAGAACATAAACATATAGGAATTGTCACATATACAAATCCATATGCATGAAAATTTTCCAACTTTAGGTGTTAGGGTGAAAATCATAAACTTTTCTTGTTTCCAGTACTTTCTAGTCATTACAACAATTTATAAACGGGTGTCTTAAACCATTATTTTTCATTTAATCACAACAAATATCAGTTATGAACATCAATATGTATGAATTGGCAGCCATTGACATGTCTTATGCATGAAAATTCTAAGTTCAGGGTTTTAGAGTGAAAATCATGAGTTTTCTAGCTTTCCACGCTTTTCGTTCATTACAGAAGTATGTAAACACCTTATTTAAATCATTATTTTTCATCCAAACAAAAAGAATATCAGTTTATAATTCCACCATACACAAAGCGGCAGCCATATCAATATAAAGCATGAAATTTTCCAACTTTCACGTTCTAGGATGAAAACCTTGAATTTCCTTATTTTCTAAAACTTTTTGGTCATTACAGTAATATGTAGAAATATGATTTAATTCAATATTTTTTATCTAAAAACATCAAAAATTAGTTTAGAATAGAAGCATTTAAAAATTACCCCCTTGGTAATGTTTATGCATGAAAATTTTAATTTTTAGTTACAGGATTCACCTTTGATGAAATCGCATAGAGAGGTTGGTATTTTTGGTAGAAAAATTGATTTCTCTTTCAAGAAGTCACCTAGGCTAAATTTTATCAGTAAAAATTCAGTTCAAAATAATTTTTCCATTATTATTTTCATTAAAATTAAATAGCAAATTGAAAGAAAAGGAAAAACATATGAAACGGTCGCGAAATTGCAAAGTTTGAAAATATTTTGTGAATTTCAATATAGAGAATAATTTTGAGAGAATTTTTTTGCCAAAATAATGAAATAACAAAATGGTGGCTGCTAGAATGAAGGGCTGGCCAAATTTTGCATTAAATTCTAGGGTTTGGGGTGCAATTTCTAAATTTACCCTTAATAAGCTAGGTTAGGAGTGTTTTAGTGTAGTGAGCTTTTTGGGTATTTGGGCTTTTTAATTAATTTTAAGCTGATTATAGGTAATTAAAAATAACATATTTTTATTATTATTTTCATTAAAATTTCCCCCAAAATATTTATTTGAAAATATTTTTAAGGTACTCATAAAATTATTTTATGTTTAAAAATTGCTTTTTTGCATGAAAATTCATTTTATGAAAAATAAATTATTCCATGCTAATGCACTTTATATAAATCATTTATTTCATAATAATAACTCATATTAGGCATATTAAAATTAATTTAACATGCCACATACTCATTAATCATATAGCACATAAATTCCCATAAGAGCACACATTTAGCCTTAATAATTCTAAGTCAAACAAATTGGTCATGAAAACTCGTAGGGTAGGTGTGGGTTGTTACACATTCACATTCTAATTATAACATAAGGTTAAGATACCTTAGGTGTGCCTTAAGTATACCAAAGTGCCTCTAGGCTTGTCTAGAGTCATTCTTTCAACCAACATGCAATTTAACCATTTATCATATATGCATACATGTCAATAATCATCAAAGTCATCATATAAAAACTATAGACATTGAGATAAAAATCCCAACAATGGCCGAATAACCATTAAAGAGAAAATTTGAATTTTCTTACTCTTTGCGCTTTTTGTCTATTACAGTAATATGTAGAAACATGGTTTGAACCAAGATTTTTCATATAATCAAAACAAAAATCATTTTAGAACATAAATATGTAGAAATCAACACATATATAAATCCATATGCATGGAAATTTTCTAACTTTAGGTATTAGAGTGAAAACCATAAACCTTTCTAGTTTTTGGTACTTTCCAGTCATTACAGTAATATGTAAACAAGTATTTTAAACCATTATTTTTCATTCAATCACAACAAATATCAGTTTAGAACATAAATACACACAATTCAGCAGCCATAAATGTTTCTTATGCATGAAAATTCTAAGTTTAGGGTTTAAAGTGAAAATCATGAGTTTTCTAGCTTTCTGGTATTTTTCAATCATTATAGTAATATATAAACACATGATTTAAATCATTATTTTTCACAAGCATAACAAATATCAATTTAGAATTCATAAACACACAATTTGGTAGCCTGTTAGGGTTCATACACATGAAAATTTCTAACTTTAAGTTCTAGTGCAAAAACCATGAATTTTCTTGTTTTTCAAAAATTTTTGGTCATTATAGTAATATACAGAAATATGATTTAATTCAATATTTTTGTTCGAAACACTTCAAAAATCCATTTAGAAAATAATTATGTAGGAATCACCCCCCTTGTAGTGTTTATAAATAAAAATTTTAATTCTGAGTTGTAGGATTCACCTTTGGAGAAATCACGTAGAAAAGTTGGTAATTTTGGTAGAGAAATTAATTTCTCTTTCAAAAACTCTCTCAAACTAAATTAAATCTATAGAAATCAGTAAATACCCAATTCAAATTAATTTTCTCATGATTTATTTCATAGAAATCAGATAAAAAATTGAAGGGAAAGAAAAACTTACAAATAGGTCAAAAAATCACGAACTTGAAGGTGTTTTGAGAATTTCAATATAAAGAATTATTTTGAGAGAATTTTTCTATTAAAATACTAGAAAACAGAATGGTGGCTACTGAAAATCAAGGGTTAGCCAAAATTCTCATTACATATGTAGAGTTTGGGGTAATTTCCAAGATTACCTTTAATGAGAGAGGTTATGAGGGTTTTTGTGTAGTGCGCTTTTAGATATTTGGGATTTTTAATTAATTTTGGGGCCAATTATAGGTAATTAAAAATAAATTTTTTGTTATTATTTTCATTAAAATTTTTCCAAAATATTTATTTAAAAATTATTTTAAAAATATACATAAAATTATTTTATGCTTAAAATTGCCTTTTTGCATGAAAATTCATTTTATGTACAATAAATTATTTTATGATAATGCATTTCATATAAATCATTTATTTCACAATAATAATTCATATTAGGGACATTAAAATTAATTTAACATGCCACATACTCATAAATCACATCACACATGATTTTTCATAAAATCACATATTTTATCACAACAACTCTAATTCAAGCAAATTGATAATGAAAACTCTTAGGGTAGATGTGGGTTTTCACATAGGCAAACAATTCAATTAATATCACAAGGTTGCTACTCAATTCCTTTTCATTTCTATACCATGCCAACCTTTAAAAATCTAGTATTGTAGCATCATTAGCAACTAGAATGAGCTATAAAAGACAACTAGAATGAACTGTAAAAGACTTGGGTATTACATTCTAGCCCTCTTAAAAAAAATTTGTCCTCAAATTTTTAGAAAAGCTTACTTGTTACTAATGAAACAGTTGCAGGTACTTTCAAAGCATGTCATCTTCTTTTTCCCAGGTGCATTCCTCCGCATCTTGATTATGCCACTGAACTTTGATCATTGGTATGTCCTTGTTTCGAAGCCTTTTCACTTGTGGATCCTATATAGTGATTAGAACCTCCTTGTAGCTAAGGTCTTGGTTAATTTTGACCACTTGTGGTTGCAATACATATGAAGGATCAGCAAAATATTTCATTAACATCGACAAATGAAAATTTGGATCCACATGATCTAATGCTGGAGGCAATGCTAACTTGTACAAAACTTCTCCAACCTTATCAAGATTCTCAAAAGGTCTAATGAAACATGGGGAGAGTTTTCCTTTCATGCCAAATCTCATCACTCCATTCATGGGGGAGACTTTCAAAAAGACATGGTCACCCACTGGAAATGGACATCCTTCCTTTTGGGATCGGCATAACTCTTATGGCGACTAAAAGTAGTTTTCAACCTTTCTTGAATAACCTTCACTTTCTCAATGGCCTTTTTAATCCTTTCTGGGGCTTCAAGGTACTTCTTACCTACTTCAGTCCAACAAATCAGGAATCGACATTTTCTGCTATATAGTGCTTCATATGGTGCCATCCTTATGGAGGAATGGTAGCTATTGTTATAAGCAAATTCAATAAGTGGGAGATACTTATCCCAAATTCCTCTAAAATCCATAATGCACATGTGAAACATATCTTCCAACGTTTGTATTATTCTCTCATATTGCCCATCCATTTGTGAATAGAAGGTTGTGCTAAAGTCAAGCTGCGTACCTAAAGCTTCTCCCAATTTTTGCTAAAATCTAGATGTAAATTGAGTCCCTCTATCCAAGATAATGGAAAGTGAAACTCTATGCAATCTTACAATTTCATTATATTTGTGCATATTTGGCTACCGAATATATGGTCTTTACCACAATGAAGTGTATGGATTTCGTCAACCAATCCACAAAAACCCATATTGAGTTATACCCTTTTGCAGTCTTAGGTAGTCCTACTACAAAATCTATGGTAATCCGTTGCTACTTCCACTCTAGTAATGTTATCTCCTGAAGCAATCTAGACAGTCTCTAGTGTTCAAATTTCACTTATTGGCAAGTGAGACAAGAAGCTACAAAATTTGCCGCATCCTTTTTCATTCTAGGACACCAATAAGTACTCTTTACACTATGATACATTTTGGTAGCACCTGGATGTACGCTATATAAGGTTTAGGTGTGCCTCTTTCAAAATTCTCTCCCTCAACTCTTTTACATTGGGTACGCATAATCGATCTCCACATTTCAAAAAACCCTATTCTAATTGAAACTCTGGGGCTTGTCCTTTTTCTACATTCTTAAAGATTTTCATTAGCTGGGGATTTTAGTTTTGTAGCATTTTTATCTCGTCAAGGAGTTTAGGCCTTACTTGGAAGTAAGCCAACAATACTTGTGACTTATTTACTTCTAATTGCAAACCTAAGTTAAACATCTCTTTTAACTCTCTTACTATTGGCCTCTTTTGCATAGTAACATGTGAGAGACTACCCATTGACTTCCTGCTTAATGCATCTGCTACAACATTGGCTTTACCAGGATGGTAAAGTATTTGGCAATCATAATCTTTTAATAATTCTACCCACCTTCTTTGCCTCAAGTTTAAATCTCTTTGTTAAATGAGTATTTGAAATAATAGAGAATTATTTCAAATTTAATATTGATATTTGGAATAATTTGTTTATTACATTTTATATTGATACATGAAATGATATTAATTTATTATGTTATTATGGTAATATTTTTAAGAGAATATTCTATTAAATGAATTATTGAATTTTGAACTTTTTATTTATCAAATTGATAAAATTTAAATTAAAGAAATTGAAATTTTATTGTAAAATATAGAAATTTATGTAATTAATATTTGAAATTATATATCATGATTTATATCATAAGTATTGAAGAATATTAGGAATTATGTGATATTAATATATTAGTTAAAATTAATGTTTGAAAATTTTATGTAACTAAATGTTATTATTATTATTAGTATTTGTTAGTATGTATAAATATATATATGAAAAGAAAAAAGAAATTTAAAAAAACCTGCACAGCCTAGAATGGGCAGAGGAAGAAGAAAGAAATACAGAATAGAGAAAGAGCCAAACAGAAAAAGAGAGAGAGAGAAAACTGATTCTAGCTCCGGTCCACCATCCTCCAGCCGCCACCAACTAACACGCTCCACACCAGGGGGGAAAAGCACCCGCCGACCAGTTGATTGGTGGAGCCACGTCGCTAGCAGTCACTAGATGGTGGAGCATAAGTTGTTCAAAAGACTACCGGCTATGACTTTCTAGGCCATTTTCGGCAATTTTCAATCTTCGTTTCTGACGAAATTAGTATGGTTGAACTCCTTATGATTCTAGCTTCATTTTAGTAAATAATTTGCTAATTTTAGATAACTTTTATTTTGATCAGAATTCGGTGACCTCACTGCTATCAATGCCATTTTCGGCCATTTTCCAGCGAATTAAAGAAAATGAAAAGTATATTCGAACTCCTCATGTCATACGCTAATTGTTGGTATCCTTGGATCGTGATTTGGTTATCGTTGAATTTTTCGGCGATCAGAGTATGGACAGTAGCTCCGACTCATTAAACCTAGTCATATGGTATAAATCTCGACTCTTAATTATGTATAGATATTGAATTATGAATTTATTTATGAGAATTTAGGTAAATAGTTTATTGCAATTAATTAGTTAAATTGGAAAATTAATTTGAGATAATTGTTAGTTGTATGATTATATAGTATTATTGGCTATTAATTGAAAGAATGAAGTGAGATATTGAGATTGGTATTGATTGAATCAAATTGGTTGAATATTAGTTTGATAACGAAAGATGAAATTGGCATATAGGATTAGTGCATTGAAGGTCCGGGTAGGACCATTTGATTGTGATTTTATGGTTATTGTGGATAAATTGAATTTATGGTAATAGGGAGTTAATCTTAGTTTAGAGGAGATGCTGTTGAATTTTCAGTAGATAATGTAAAGTTTAAGGTTAGATAATAAAGAAATGGTATAATAGTATTTAATCGATGATATTGCATTCTTAGGAGAATTTCAAAGGGGAATTTGGAGGATAACAATGAGAAGTGGATATTTAGCTGGATAGTGATCGACAATCCAGGTGAGTGAAGAGTATACAATGTTATGTTTAAATTTAAAATATTCAAAGTTAATAAAATATTGTTATTGTTAAATTAAGAGGCATATTTATGATAAAATCAAATTCCATTGTTTATTGATAAGTAATAATTGTTAAAATATCATAATTGATTTTAATGATTTTCAAAAATTAAAAATTTAATTGATATTCTAATAAATATGATACCCAAGGTGCTATCATAAAATGCTAAGAAAATGTATATATTACCAAAGTATTAATTAAGGAAAATTCTGAATGCTTCATGAGAATGATTGGAAAAGTTACCAAAAATAATTAATGTTATATATAAGCATCCTACTTATGTATATGTATTTATATCTAAATTGTAACTATATAAAAATTCTTATGGTTAAAGGAGTAAGTTAAAAATATAGGAAGTTGTATGTAAAATTAAATTAATAGTTAATATCCTTCCTAAAAAGGAATTACCTGCATAATTATTAGTAATATCATTATTATTAAATTGTTGAGCCTTAAATACCGAAAGGACCTTATATATGTTTTATGTGTTACCTAGAGTAACCCTTTTCTACCAGCATCTGTTAAATCTTTTAAAAAATATATGTGAACCTTGAATTCAAATGACCAAATTGAACCTTGAAATTCTAATTTCCCATTATATCAAGGATTAACCTTAACACAGAGATCCTCGTCTGATCTAGGTAAGACATCAGACTGTGTGCAAATAGGAATCAGATTGTATATAATGATATTAGGGTATGTTCTATAAAGAACCTCTGCCTCGGTATTGCCAAAGTGCCTCTACCCTAAATTTAAGGGAGATTTGTGCTTCGGGTATGCTACAAATAGCCTCTACCCTAACTATATAGGAGCATGCTCATATCAAGAGCCTCTGCTTTGGGTATGCTTAAAGAAGCTGCTACCCCAATTAAATGAATGATCTCTGTTGGCCTTAATGATATTGTAACCTAAACATATTGAAATTCTTATTCATTGATACTCAACCAATTTGTTTATAAGGTTCAAGAATGTTGTCACCCTATTTGCCAAATGTGACCTAAAGATGGAATGACCAATTGACACTACAACTATAGAAGATCTGTTCCAATGGAAATGATTATAAGTTTGAATATTGTTTCTCTTGAATTAAAACGTATACATATGTATATAAAATATTCCTTTTAATTTGTTAATGTCTTTTGCAATATATAAAGCATCAATAATACTATAATTTATTTAATGACATGTTTATTTGATAAAAGTGTTTAAATTATAAATATGTATGATTTCCATAAAATTAATATATGTTTCTTATATGAATATTGATATAATTTTATGTAATTCTATTTTAAATATCTAAATGATTTATGTCATTATATAATAAAAATTATTCAGTTATAGTTTATCATTTAATAAGTAAACCATTGATATTAAAGTTAATTATTTATAGATTTCTTGAATTACAAAAATTTCCTTTTTAGATGTATGTATATGAATTTTACTTGAGTAATCAAAAATTATATAGTTATATAGTTTTATAAAGTTGTATTTTAATTATTACGAGAATTGCAAGATTTAAATATATTTATATATTTTTCCTTGAGATATAAAGTATATTAGAAACTTTATGTTATTGATTTTATAAACTATTAAGTGTAAAATGTTTTCAAGAAATACGTGTATTGATACAATGAGACAATTATTTATATGAGTATTTGTCTAAAAATTAAAAGATTTTTAACACTCTTATCAAGTTTGAATTTTGAAAATTTGTATACTGAATTACTATTTTAAATTTCTTATATTGAATTATGAAATTTTTATAGAATTATCAGTATGTAATAAATAGATTTCAATTGTTTGTATTTATATGTTTAAACTAAACATATCTTGTATAAAGTTGTCTAATTTCTAATGAATACAAAGTTCCAAAATATATTTATATAAAATGATAAGTTGAGGTTTCTAAACCATTATGGTTTTAAATGTTTATTTGTGTACCTATATGTGGAGAATTATTATACTATTCGAATCATACCAGAGTTTGAGATAAGTTAGTAAAAACAATAATCATATACCTCAAGTGTTATGCAATTGGAATTAAATAGTGAAGACTCCAAGATGTATATGTTCTCTAAGATATTAAATTTATATTTTAGGAGTTTGTCTAACTTCTAAAGAATATGAAATTTCAAAATGTGAACATATATAGTAAAGTTTGAAATCTCTAGAATCATATGAATTTAAACACTTATTTATGTACCACTAGTGTTGAAAAAATGCTTAAGTATGTTCTACCTTTGCTAAAGATTATTACATTTTAATGAAGATAAGAATTATGGGTTACTGATTAAATTCAAATGTGAAATTTATATACTATAATCTATTTACTACAAAAAGTAAAGTATCTCTTATTATTCCAAAAATACATCTCATATGATCTATTAAAATAATCAAAGTGCTATGATTTGAAAGATTTTGTATATGTATAGTTAGTTGAAAATGGGGATTTATTTGTATAATTTCCTTAAATATTGAAATTATCATAAAGTAAATAAATTAAAGTAAATATTAAGATTTCATGCAGTTATGAATAAATGATCAGTGAGTTATATTTTAAATTTTCCAAAGATTGATTGTGTTATTTGCTCACTGAGCTTTCCTTAAAGCTCACCCCTTCCACTCACCAGTTCTTGCAAGTAAAGATTGAGTGTTTACAAGAATCTAGTGGATAGTGGCAAGTTGATTCCTCAAGTAATCATTTCTTCCTTAAGGATTTCCAAGTCAAAAGTAATAATTTGGCTTTACAAAATTATTTATATTTGTAAATATAAGTGAAACTCTTTAGATGCTCCATGTGTGTAAGATAGTCCAATTGAATTTGATGTAATCAAAAGTATTTGATAAGTGTTATATTAATGTGTAAATTGGCCGGTAAACTGAGATTGATTATGAGTATGAGAATAAATGATGAATCTAGTATGGAAAGTATGATTGGTATATAGGTTGTGATCTTGGGCAATGTAATTGTTACTAATATCACTTTGAGTTTGGCTATAGGTATGGGTTCTACGGATTATAAGTCCCTTATGGTTACCCATACCCTAGGACTATCATATCTCGAGAGTGGGGTGTGACACTTGTGTAATGTAATGCATATGACTAAGCAAGGCTTAGGCTGCCACTCTTTAAATATTTATGTGTGGGAGGCTCTCTGCTATCAAAACATCATCATTTATGCAAAATCTCATTCTAAAGTTCAATATGGTCAATTTTGATTAACATCACTCCATTGCCATCTTGAATTAACCCAATTGTTAACCTTTGCCTGCATGTTATGTTATATTATTTTGTACTCACTAACATTGAACTCACCCCTTAGTTGATTATAATTTTCCATGTTGAAGTGACCCATTAGGAAGGTAAACTCCAAGTTATGTTTCTTCACTTGGGACTTGCTAAAGGTGCTATATTCATTTTGCTTTTGCTATTTCTAAAGGATCAACACTTTAGAGCTCCATGGTGTCTCAAAGCTTAGTATTAACATATATTATGTTAGAGTATAATGTAGATAATTAATAACATTTATTATGTAAAAGTACCCATGATAGTAAGTAAGAATGTATGGATAGTGTTTGTTTATGTTTATAAATAAAAATGTTCTATTTTGAATCATGACATGACACTAAAGTGTAGTAGCTATAAATGAATGATTTACGAAGTAATGAGAAAGGATAAAGAATGAATGTGGTTTCGATCTTGGGAAGGATTGTAAGATGATAATAAGATCATTAGTGTTCTACTGGTTTAGGTGACTTTATATCTCCTTGAACTTTAGGATAGTCACGTTTTGAAAATTGGAAGACATAAAGTCAATAGTAAATGTTATACCTGTATAACACTTATATACATATATATACCTAAGGTTTCACTAACTAGCTATAAACGGTAATGATGACATTATAATGTCCATATGCTGTACCATTCAAGGCCTTCCTAACATATTAAGAACCATAAGAATATCAAAAGAGGTGAATTCTAAATGAATAATATTAATGAGTAAAGAATGTAATTAATTTTGATAAGCACTTTTATGATAAAATGGAAGTCAAACCGAGTTTGACTTAATGGAACTATATTAATAATTCATTTGAAATGTGAATCAAAAGTGCTAATGAATGGGAATTGACATCTCCTAAGATATTGGGAGATGATAATATTGATATGAGAAGTTGAATTTAATCAAAGTTGCAATGGTATAATGAAAGTCAAACTTAGTTTGACTAAGTGAGTCTATATGATTTACACACATGAACAATGTTGATGAATGGCTAGGAAATGTGTTAGAGTGAACAAGATTTATCTAGTAATGTCTAGTGTGTGTAGTGATATTGGAAGGTATAATTATGTGCATTAAAGTGAAAGAAACAAAATGAAAAATTTATTAAGTTACCAAGTTTGAAATGTACATATATGGATTTATTAATGGGCTTTTGGACTTTAAAGCCCAAGTTCATTCCATGGCTAGCCCATTAAGCCCATGATCAAATGAACACATATTTAACTAGAGTTAAGAATGGTTAACCAAGGTTAAGTTTGATGTTGGAAAAGTTAGCTATTTATTTTGACTTGGAAGCTACCATTTTTTACTAAGTTCATTTCCTTTTCCAACTTATATTCTCACTTCATCCACACCAAAGTCTACATTCATTCTTTCTATTTCGAAAATCATATGATGAAATCACCATCGTTCAGAAAATCCCAGCCATCCAACTTGATCAAATCATAGCCATCCATCAAGATTAAATTTTAACCATTGGATTAAGCTTGATCAAATCTTCACCATCCAAACCATTATATATATATATATATATATATATGCAAAATTTATGTTATGATCAACATTTAGTCTATCTCTATACCAAAGTCTCACACAAAGGAAAGAAACTCTCTCTACACAACTTACAATAAGAACCTTAGCAAATCAAAGCTAAACAAGGTGAAAAATTATGTTCATCTTATCTTTTCTATGTTCTAAGATTGATTTTAGTATTTTGGTTGTATAGAAATCTCTTCCATACCATAAGAAGATTCAGCCAACTTTAGTGAATAATCTAGGAAGTATTCTAAATTCTAATTGAAAACATCTATGGTTGCTTTAAATGAAGAAAAATGATTTAGAAGTGTTAAAATGAATTTTAGGAACTTGATTCAAGATTTAGGAATCCTAGTGGCATAAAATTAGTTAAAGAGAGGAACTTAGTGTTCTAATACTAGATTAGGATGATTGAATGATCATATATGATACATGTTATGTTAATTTCACATTTCTACGAACTTATTTGATGATTGGATGAGGAATTGATGGTTTTTCCCCAAATTCTAGGGTTTATGGAAAAATTGGGGATTTTAAGAATTGAACTTGAATTCATAAAATTGAAGGAGGAATTAAGCCTAAGAATAGTGTAATATGAATTGTATAATATCAATTTCAAAATTCAATTGATAGAAATAATTTTCCCAAATTTAAGGAACTATGTTCATTTATGAAATTTGATGGTGGAAGTAAAATTAACTCCATTGAATATTAGATATTATTTAAATTGATTTTACTCAAAGCTGAAATGTGAAATTAGGAGGAAAGGAATTATCTTTCCTTTAGTGAATACTTTCAACAATTTGAAAGATAACTAAGGGAAAGTGTTAAAATTAGTAACAAGTATACGTATAGTGTGTAAGGACCTTAAAAGTAATAAGTTAGTACTATAATGAATAAGTTAAGCTAAATTTACACTAATGTCATAGTAAGGAAGTGATTGAGATAAAAAGGAAATGCGAATGTGTAAAATCTAAAGGCAAGGACAAAGACACTATCCAAGTGTGCGAGAAGCATCACTTGCATCAAAGGTAAACATAAATAGGAGAAAAAGAGTCCAAGGTGAGTACTTAATAATATAATATGACTTTGTGCCATTTGCTTTAACCTTTATTGGTCAAACTATAATTGTTGAAATATTTCAATTCCTTGATGAGCTTGAATTGTCATTGAATATTGAGCCATTTGGTATGATGCTTCTTGATGACTGTAACAACCCACACCTACCCTAGGAATTTTCGTGATAAATTGCTTGATTTAGAACTAATAAGGTTAAGCGTGTGCTTGTGTGAAAATTTGTGATCTAAGAGATTGATGAGTATGTGGCATATTAAATTAATTTTAATATGCATAATATGTGTTGCTATTGTGAAATAAATGATTTACATGAAATGCATTTGCATAAAAGAATTTATTTTAAATAAAACGAATTTTCATACATAAGACAATTTTTAAGCATAAAACAATTTTATAGGTATTTTTAAAATATTTTAAAATAAATATTTTTGAGGGAAATGTTCTAGAATTAATAAGAAAAATATTATTTTTATTTTAAATCTTATTCAGCCAAAAATTTAAAGGAAAAGCCCAAATACCCAAAAGCCCACTACACCAAAATTCTCCTAACCTAATTCATTAAGGGTATTAGTGGAAAAGTCCACTCCAACCCTAATATTTATTCTAAATTTTGGCCAAACCAGGGTTTCCACCAGCCATTCTCTTATTCTTTCTATATCTTGGTAAAAAATTCTTGCAAAATATTTCTCTCTATCGAAATATTGAAAACATCTTTCCATTTCGCGATTTCTTGATCGTAATCATAAGTTTTTATTCTCTTTCAATTTTTAAACTAATTTCTATGAAATAAATTATGGAAAAATTATTTTGAATTTCTTGATTACTGATTTTTATAGATTTAATTCTGTTTGGTTGAGTTTTTGGGAGAGAAAATTTATTTTCAACTGAAAACACAATTCTTTCCGCGAGATTCCTTCAAAGGTGAATTCTATAACTTAAAATCACAATTTTTAAGCATAAACATCATAAGCGGGGGTGATTTGTGCATGGTTATATTCTAAACTGATTTTTGATTTGTTTTGATGAAAAATATTGGATTAAATAATATTTCTGCATATTTCTGTGATGACTGGAAAGTTTTGAAAAATAAAAGAGTTCAAGATTTTCGTGTTAGAACTTGGAAGTTGGAAAATTTTATTCTTGCATGGACATATGGCTGCCAATTTGTATGAATAAGCATTTTGATATGATATTTGTTTTTTTAGATGAAAAATAATTATTTGAATCATGTGTCTATTTATCGCTGAAATGAACGAAATGCGCGAAAAGCGCGAAAACTCATGATTTTTCACCTGAGCCTTTAAACTTGGAATTTTTTTTGTATAAACCCTATCTATGGCTACAGAATCATGTAGGGATGTGTTCTAAACTAATACTTTCTATGATTGAATGAAAAATAATAGTTTAAACAACCTGTTTGCATATTTCTAAAATGACCGAAAAATACTAAAAACAAGAAAACTTATGGTTTTGAGCTCTATGATTCAAAAGTTGAATTTTTGTGTATAAATAACACCAATATTGGATGATTCTTATGGATTTAAGTTCTAAAATGATTTTTGTTGAATTTACATGAAAAATCTTGATTCAAACCATGTTTTTACATATTTCTGAAATAGACGGAAAGTATAAAAAGAAGAAGAATTTGGTTTTTACCATGATGATGCATTCGGCCTACATGAACATTTTTGTCCCAATGCTTATAAATTTTATGTGATGTGTTTTGATGATTATTGACATGTATGTATGTATAATAAATAATAAAATTGTATGTTAGTTGAAGGTATGATCCTAGATAAGCTTAAATGCATTTTGGTATACTTAAGGTATCTTAACCTTATATTGTGGTTGGAATGCAAATGTGATTGGGGAAATTGGAACTAGATGTTATGATGACTTGATGATGAACATATGGTTATGAGTTAATAAAGTGAAAGGGATCATAGGAGTTAAGCATGACGCTTGAAAGGTAAATTGTTAAGATGACATGTATGGAAGTGTAAAGTGAATTAAGATAATTGTTAAAGTGAATTGATATTGAGGTAATAATATTGTGATGACCTTAAAAAGGTATTGATGTGATTGTAATGTGATATCATGAGAGCCTTTAAGGCCTAAGTATCCAAGATTTTTAAAGTCAACATGCTATGTGCAAGTGATGAGTACACCTATGTGTGGACTCTAAGTGTATGTGTATGCTACATATGCATGGGTAGTTATGGGATAGGAGCATCATGAGTAAATAAATACTAAGTATTAAATCAAATATTATGTTAGAGTTTGAGGAGCTTTAGAAGTTCAAAAGGGACTATGTGTACTAGGAGCAAAGGAACCCCAAGGTGAGTAAACATTGTATTCATTCTTCAAGTGTGGGCAAATGCCGCATTCATGTTATAAGTGTGAACAACATTTTATTATGTTACAAGAATATGATATATTGTTATGTGAACCTTTGTGATCTTTGAAACCCAAGTTCTTTCCATTTTAAATATTATTATATGATTTCTTTATCAAGCTTAGGTTGTTACGGGACATTTGGTCCAAAATTATTTTGTTATCAAATGAGAAATTCTTGTGATTGACACCCTAACTTGTATTCTTTCTGGAACTACATTAGCATTGTATCTTTTGTTTGAAAGCTAAACCACTATTGTTATTGAAATACATGATATTTTTACCTTATGTGTTATTGTTAATTGTGTTTGCCAATAGCTCTAGCTATGGTACC
>CANTUT010000190.1:712500-722500 GCA_947687605.1 Reutealis trisperma
TGCTGAAGATAAATAAAAAGATTAAGAAATAATATTACTCATTTCCAGTTTAAACCTTATTGAATAATATGTCAAGATAAACATTTAAAATAATTATTCCTATAATGACTAAAGATAACTCTTCATAATATAGTATTATTAAAGACTTTGACAAGGAATCCCCAAGCAAAGTAGAATGCTCGAGCAATCACCTCGCCTCCTCATATTGCTCACTTGGAACTACACAAGAAGGAGAGGTGAGATAGATGATCTCAATGAGTAAGCAATATAGCATAAACGATATCATATATCCCATTTTTAAGGAAAGCCCATTGCATATAACATATAGTTCATGATTTACAAATCATGGTTTTATGGTTTTCAATTTAGCAAGATTTTCACTCTAGCTGTTTTGCAGAAATCACACTTAAAACCCTGATTGCCCAATCAGAGTAAATGACTATACTAGCTTATTCGCTCAAGGAAGTAAATGACTATACTAGCTTATTCGCTCAAGGAAGAGGTGGCCTCATACCAAATTCCAACTCCTAATCCATTACTTATAAAGTCATGAAACTGATCGGGCTCCATGGCTAAAACCTCCCTTTCTAGCTGAGGTGGATATACAACCCCTATCCATCGGGTTAAGACCATATGTATAGGTTTCGATGATTACATGCATCGGCACGAGGATTTCCGCATAAAGGGTTAAAGTTACCATAACTGAAACTAATAGTAATCACAAATAACAATATCATATATGGCAACAATAAGAAGTATCCCAATAGCAATAGTAGTTTAACTTTTAAACAAAAGATACAATGATAGTGTTGTTTTAGAAAAAATATAAGTTAGGGTAATAATCACAAAAAGTATTTATCATTGGATAATCACAAATGGCTTTGGACCAAATGTCCTTCAGCAACCAAAGCTTAACAAAGAAATCACATAGTCAAATTTAAAATGGATGTGAACTTGGGTTTCAATAATCTCAAAGGTTCCCATAACATAATCATGGTAGCTTGAACTTGTAACAATAGCATAATGTTTACTCACTTTGTGGTTCCTTCGCTCCTAATGCACGTAGCCCTTGGACTTCTAAGACTCCTCAAGCACTATCATAATATTTAATTTATTACTTAGTATTTATTTAATTATGATGCTATCCTATCCCATAACTATCCCATGCACATATAACATTCACACACACTTAGAGTTGCACATATAAGTGCACTCATCATTTGTATATAGCATGTTGGCTTTAAAAGTCTTGGCTATTTAGCCTTCATAGGCTTATATGAAAACACATTATAATTCATACCAAAACTTTTCTCAAGTTAAACACAATGTCATAATCTATATATCAATTCACTTTAACAATCATCTTATTACACTTAACATTTCCATACATGTTAACTTATCAATAGCCTTTCACATGTCATGCCTATCTCTTATGCCCAATTCATTTAATCAATCTCTTCATCAATTCAAGATCATTAATTTATTACTAATTCATCATAAAACCTATTTCCATATTACCTAATCACATTCACATTCTAATCACAATATAAGGTTAAGATACCTTAAGTATACCTTGAGTATACAAAAGAGCCTCTAGGCTTATCTAGTGTCTTCCCTTCAACAAACATGCAATTTATCCTTTTATCATATATATGTACATGTCAGTAATCATTAAAACATATCACATAAAAATTATAGACATTGGGATAAAAATCCCTTAGTAGGTTGAATGCTCTATTAAAGGGAAAACTGATTTTTTCTTACTTTTTACACTTTCTGTCTATTACAGTAATATGTAAAAATATGGTTTGAATTAAGATCTTTTATGTAAACACAAAAAAATCATTTTAAAATATTAGTCTACATGAATCGGTAGCAATAGGTATGTCTCACACATGAAAACTCAGATTTTGGATTTTAGGATGCAAAATTATGAGTTTTCTTATTTTGGGTATTTTGCGGTCATTACAGTAATATGTAAACAGATGGTTTAAACTATTATTTTTCATTCAATCATAGCAAATATCAGTTTAGAACATGCTCATGTATGAATTGGCAGCCTTTGATCATAATTTGTGTATGAAAATTCCAAGTTTCAAGTTTTAGGGTGAAAATCATGAGTTTTTGCTCTTTTCGTGCTTTCCATTCATTACAGTAATATATAACCACATGATTCAAATCATTATTTTTCATTTAAACAAAACATATATCAGTATAGAATATTAAACATCACAAATTGGCAGCCATTGAGTTGTCAAATCATAGAATTTTCTCAAATCATAGAATTTTCTAACTTCTAAGTTCTAGCACAAAAATTTTGAATTTTCTTGTTTTCTGAAACTTTTTGGTCATTGCAGTAATATGCAGAAATATGATTTAATCTAATATTTTTCATTAAAACAAAAAAAATCATTTTAAAATTCAATGATGCAAAAATTGCCCCTTGTTATGATCTATGTATAAGAATTTCAAATTTGAGTTACAGGATTCACCTTTGGAGAAATCATGTAGAAAGGTTAGTGCTTTCAGTAGAAAAATTGATTTTTCTCTCAAGAAATCATCTAGCCCAAATTTTATCAGTAAAAATCAAAAAATATTTAGTTCAAAATAATTTTTCCAAGATTCATTTCATAAAAATCAAATAGCAAATTGAAAGGGAAAGAAAAACTTATGAAATGGTTGCGAAATCGCAAAGTTGAAAGTGTTTTTGAGAATGGTGGCTGCTAGAAATCAAGGGCTGGCTTAAATTCTCATTATATATTAGGATTTGGGGTGCAATTTCCAAGTTTACCTTTAATGAGCTAGGTTAGGAGTGTTTTAGTATAGTGGGGTTTTGAGCATTTGGGCTTTTTATTTAATTTTGGGGTTGATTATAGGTAATTAAAAAAATATTTTTTTATTATTTCCATTAAAATTTCTCACAAAATATTTATTTAAAAATTATTTTAAAATACTCATAAAATTATTTTATGCTTAAAATTGTCTTTTTGCATGAAAATTCATGTTATGAAAAATAAATTATTTTATGTTAACACACTTTATGTAAATCATTTATTTTATAATAATAACTCATATTAGGCATGTTAAAAATAATTTAACATGCCACATACTGATAAATCACATAGCACATGATTTTTCATAAAATCACATATTTTGTCGCAACAACTGTAAATTCAAGCAATTTGTCACGAAAACTCCTAAGGTAGATGTGGGTTGTTATATTCTCCCTCCTTAAAAAAATTCATCCTTGAATTTTCAAATCTAATGGGCAACACACTCTGCTTAACTTCTTCACCACGCTTCTGCTGCGCCACTCAAACACAATATCTAACTATAATTAACATATAAATACAGTAAGACACATACTCACAATCTATCAAGAACACTGATAAACTTTTAGCTTAACCTAAACCTATGTAAATCTCTTATTTAAACAAATCTTAAACCAATCTTTAATAATTTGGTATCTCTTAACCTTAAACAAAAGTAATAGACCCTTTAATTTCACCTTCAGTCACATATAATCCCAAGTATTTCTTTTCCTTATATCTCTATTAATATTAACATCTATACTAATACCTTAATCATCACTTTCATTCATCATTTATCACATTAATCATATAATAATCCAACAAATAAATTCCAAATTAATAACTCTAATTGATATTCAATAATTCTCTTTCCATATTAAAAATTATTACTTAATCTATTATGACCTCAATAATACTTTCATGTTTATTACCTTGCTAACATTGTAATTTCTAAACTCCCATCATTTATCAATTAAAAAAATTTAAACTTAGCAAACATTCCTATATGTATCATATCCTAAATGAACTTACTTCTGTTAATTTACAATCCCAAATAAACTTCTCATAACTATTTCAGACTTACTCTCTTTCTATATATAAAACATTATTATGACTTAATTACCTAATGCCTCATAATTTTTATACCTTTAGATCATAATATCATCGAACTTTAGGTTGTCCACTTACATCTTACTATACTTGGCATTCCTAATCATTTAACTTATCCATATTAAAATAATAAACCTTCTAATACCATTGTTATTCGATAAAATCTCTATGAAACTCTTATATCTTTCCAAATCTATGCCATTCTAGGTTATCTCAATAAAAATTCTTTCCATACTAAAGATCACTACCAAATTTTCCAATAACCTTAATTGAACATTATTATATCTAATACGTTAAAACATTTCTCATCTAGAGGACTCCAATCCCTTCCAAGTATATTTAAAACTATTAAATTTTCAAAATTGCATAGATTCATCTGTAAGAATCAAAATATTTTCATCTCTGCATGTAATGTGTAACCTTAATGCAATGCTTGATGTGGTTCATGATGAATGATTGATAGTGTATGATTATGTAAAGTAAAACTCAATGCATATAGGCAGACACACTAGACACAAGTACATAATCAAATCAAATCTAGAATATTTTATCTTAAAATCAAATAAAATTTTGAATTAAATCATTTTATACCCTCATAGATCAAGTCCACATGGATCCTCAAATTTATAGTTCCTATGGCCTTAAGAACTATTACTTTATAAAAGTTCAAATCCTTATTCTTTAATTACAACCTATATACTCACAGGAATCTCATCACTAAAGAATCTCTACTAGCATCATACTTATCCTTTTATGTCTCCCCCTCTTAAAAGAAATTCATCATCGAATTTCAATACTTACTTACATGTTCTTGAAAAAAAACTAAGGATGCTTCTGCCGCATCTTTTCCTTGGCTTCCTAAGTATACTTATCCATTCCTTGATTATGCTAGTAGACCTTAATCATAGGTATCTTCTTAATACACAAACTTCTCCTTATCCTTAGCTTGAGATTTTACCTGCATTTCTCTATAGTACATACAAGCTCTATATTCATATAGCCAATCCATTCCTAAGATCATATTGAATTCTAGGACACCAAATTCTAACGACTCCATAGGTAGTTCCCATCCATTAATGTTTACTTCACAGTCCTTAAAGATATACTTTACTTCTATCGTTTCTCCCAAAGGAGTCAACACTACTAAGGGTTCATTAATTTATTGTTTATCTCTATCGAGACTCCTAACAAAATATGGAGACACAAACAAATGCATAGCATTAGAATTAATCAAGCATCTTACACTTAGAATTTTGAATGGGAATAATACCTTCTTCTTTTTAAATCACACTAGATTAAAAATTCTTCCTTCGACTGTACTTGATATTTACATAAGTGATAAAGAAATCCCTCACTTTCTTGTTGTTCTAGTCCATATGGTAGCATCTAAGCGATAAATTCCTTGATATACTTCAATTACTTTATACCGTATACTTATGTACATATAATGTAACCAATTTGTTTCATTCTTGCACTGATCATTACTAACTATCATTTCTCTTCTTATGGCATCAATCTTAATTATCATTTAATGACTCCACATAATTCATATAGTAAACCATTGTAACATGTAAGTATTTCATACCTTATAACATTATACCTATCAGTCATTAATCTAAATTGGATCAAAACTTAGTCCACTTCTCCTTCTAATCCACTTAATTCACATAAGTACACATCATATTATATCACATCACATATCATATAGCATATATCACATAGCATATGTCACATGTCATGGCATGTATCTTGTATTATAATCATGTACCATATAACTTATAACATCACGAATTTCCCCATCATATATAAGTTAGTCATGTCATAGGCAATAAAAGAAATCAATGCATACTAAATCGCTAAGCAATCAATTAACATTATTCGCATCGCAGGAGTCTTCTTTTTCTTAAGGTGAATCATAGGCATGGCCTTCTCGAACATCTCTTGCCATGTCCTATTGCATGCCACACACGGTGCTCTAGGTCACAGTCCTCTAGTAAGGTTAATCTTCTTGGTTATTTGAAGAGAAAATAATAAGGCACACAACAATAACAAGGATTACTAAAACCTACTAGGATTTCGTAGAACTATGCTAGCGATAGATTGCAAATGACATGACAAAAAAATTCCTTTGCTTAAGGATTATACTTATCACACCCAATACATAGACAAGTCTAAACTAAACTTTTAAAAACTACAACTTTGATGTGACCTTGACACTAGTCAAGTGACAATAAAGGATAACCTATAGCTCTAATACCAACTTTGTCATATCCCATTTTCGGAGATATGATGGTCCTAGAATATGGGGAGATATAAGGTCACCCATGCCCATAGAACCCACTTATACATATACAATTCATGCCTAGGATCACACCAAACCTCATGCAATTACTCATTTAAGACATTTATATGAAAACCTTTAGTTGTGAAAGACAAATAAAAAGATACTTCAAATACAACCCGTAAGAAATAATATTACTCAATTCCAGTTTAAACTTTATTGAATAATATGTCAATATAAACATTTAAAATAATTATTCCTGGAGCGACTAAAGATAACTCTTCATAACATAGTATTATTAAAGACATTGATAAAGAATCCCCAAGCGAAGTAGAATGCTTGAGCCATCACCTTACCTCCTCATATTGCTAACCTGGAACCATGCAAGAAAGAGGGGTGAGATAGATGATCTTAATGAGTGAACAATATAGCATAAACAATATCATATATCCCATTTCTAAGGAAAGCCCATTGCATAAAACATATAGTTCATGATTTACTGATTATGGTTTTATAGTTTTCAATTTAGCAAGATTTTCACTTTAGCAGGTTTACAGAAATCACACTTAAAACACTTATTACCCAATCAGAGTAAATGACTATACTAGCTCATTCACTCAAGGGAGAGGTGGTGTCATACTAAATTCCAACTCCCAACCCATTACTTATAAAGTTGTGAAACTACTCAAGCTCTATGGCTAGAACCGCCCCTTCCAGATGATGTGGATACACAACCCCTATCAATCATGTTAAGACCATGTGCATAGGTTCCAATAATTATCCACATTGGCATGAGGATTTCTGCATAAAGGGTTGAAGGTATTATAGCTAAAGCTAATGGTAATCGCAAATAACAATATCACATAAGGCAATAATAACAAGTATACTAATAGCAATAGTAGTTTAACTTTCAAACAAAAGATATAATGATAGTGTAGTTCCAGAAAAAATATAAGTTTGGGTAATAATCACAAAAAGTATTTATCATTGGATAATCACAAATGACTTTGGACCAAATGTCCTTTGGTAACCCAAGCTTAACAAAGAAATCACATAATCAAATTTAAAATGGAAGTGAACTTGGGTTTTAAGAATCTCAAAGGTTCTCATATCATAATCATGATAACTTGAACTTGTAATAATAGCATAATGTTTACTCACCTTGTGGTTCCTTTACTCCTAATACACGTAGTCCTTAGACTTCTAAGACTCCTCCAGCTCTATCATAATATTTAATTTAATACTTAGTATTTATTTAATCATGATGCTATCCTATCTCATAACTACCCCATACACATATAACATTCATATAGAGTTGCACATATAAGTACACTCATCACTTGTACATAACATATTTACTTTAAAAGTCTTCCTAATTTAGTCTTCATAGGCTCATATGAAAACACATTATAATTCATACCAAAACTTTTCTCAAGTCAAACACAATGTCATAATCTTAATATCAATTCACTTTAACTATCATCTTAGTACACTTAACACTTCCATACATGTCAACTTATCAATAACATTTCAAATGTCATACTTATCTCTTATATCCAATTCATTCAATCAATCTCTTCATCAATTCAAGATCATTAATTTATTATTGATTCATGATAAAACCTATTTCCATATTACCTAATCACATTCACATTCTAATCACAACACAAGGTTAAGATACCTTAAGTATACCTTAAGTATACCAAAGTGCCTCTAGGCTTGTCTAGTTTCTTCCCTTCAACCAACATGTAATTTATCCATTTATCATACATACATACATGTCAATAATCATTAAAACATATCACATAAAAATTATAGATATTGGGATAAAAATCCCTTAGTAGGCCGAATGATCCATTAAAGGAAAAACTAAATTTTTCTTACTTTCTGCACTTTCCATCTATTACAATAATATGTACAAACATGGTTTGAATCAAGATTTTTTATGTAGAATCAAGATTCTTTATGTAAACACAAAAAAATTTAGAACATTAATCTACATGAATTAGCAGCAATAGGTATGTCTCGTACATGGAAATTCAAATTTTGGGTTTTAGGATGTAAAACCATGAGTTTTCATGTTTTTAGTATTTTTCAATCATTACAGTAATATGTAAACAGATGGGTTAAACCATTATTTTTCATTCAATCATAGCAAATATTAGTTTAGAACATCCTCATGTATGAATCAGCAGCCTTTGATCATAATTTATCCATGAAAATTTCAAGTTTCAAGGTTTAGGGTGAAAATCATGAGTTTTTGCGCTTTTCGTTCACTACAGTAATCTATAACCACATGATTTAAATCATTATTTTTCATCTAAACAAAACAAATATCAGTTTAGAATAGTACACATCACAAATTGGCAACCATTGAGTTGTCAAATCATAGAATTTTCTAACTTCTAAGTTCTAGCACAAAAACCTTGAATTTTCTTGTTTTTTGAAACTTTTTGGTTATTACAGTAATATGCAGAAATATGATTTAATCTAATATTTTTCATCAAAACACACAAAAAATAATTTTAAAATTCAATGATGCAGAAATCAGCCCCCTTGGTATGGTCTACACATAAAAATTTCAATATTGAGTTATAGAATTCACCTTTGCAGAAATCACGTAGAGAGGTTAGTAGTTTCGGTAGAAAATTTTATTTTTCTATCAAAAAATACCTAGCCCAAATTTTATTAGTAAACATCAATAAATATTTAGTCCAAAATAATTTTCCCAAGTTTAGTTTCATAAAAATCAAATAGCAAATTGAAAGGGAAAGAAAAACTTACAAAATAGTCACGGAACTGCAAAGTTGAAAGTGTTTTTGAAAATTTCGGTAGAGAGAAATATTTTGAGAGAATTTTTCTATCAAAATACTGAAAAACAGAATGGTGGCTACTAGAAATCAAGGTTTGGCCAAAATTCTCATTACATATTAGGGTTTAGGGTGCAATTTCCAAGTTTACCCTTAATGAGCTAAGTTAGGAGTGTTTTAGTATAGCGGACTTTTGGGTATTTGGGCTTTTTATTTAATTTTGGGGTTGATTACAGGTAATTAAAAATAAAATATTTTTGTTATTACTTCCATTAAAATTTTCCTCAAAAAATTTATTTAAAAATTATTTTAAAACACTCATAAAATTATTTTATGCTTAAAAATTGCTTTTTTGCATAAAAATTTATTTTATGAAAAATAAATTATTTTATCCTAATGGACTTCATGCAAATTATCTATTTCATAATAATAACTCATATTAGGCATATTAAAATTAATTTAACATGCCACATAGTCATAAAACACATAGCATATGTTTTTTCATAAAATCACATATTTTGTCGTAACAACTCTAAATTCAAGCAATTTATCACAAAACACATAAGATATATGTGAGTTGTTACAATGTGTATATATATATATATATATTGTAATACCTTGAATTTCCATTTATTTTATAAAATTCTATTTTTATACAGAAATGTATTATTTTATTATTTTCTTTATTAAAGCAAATATTGAAGTTATATTTGTATTAAATTTATCTATTTATATGATATGAAAAATGTATTATTAATGGTAATTCTATTTTAATGTTAAGTATGTAGGATAATTGAAGAAGTATTATATATTTAAATATGAAAATATTATAGTGGTTATTTTGAGAATATATATTTTCGTATTTGAATATTAGTATAAATATTAAATTAATATTATGTTCGATTAATCTAAATTATATTGTCAATTATTGAATTTTATCTGAAGTTTGAAATTTTGTTATAATTACTATTATTATGAATCATTTATAT
>CANTUT010000190.1:727500-870000 GCA_947687605.1 Reutealis trisperma
CGCATCACATAAAATTTATAAACATTTAGACACAATTGTTCATGTAGGCTGAATGCATCTTTAAGGTGAAAACCAAATTCTTCTTCTTTTCGTGGTTTTCGTCTATTTTAGAAATATGTAAAAACATGGTTTAAACCAAGATTTTTCATGTCAACATAACAAAAATCATTTTAGAACTCAAATCCATAAGAATCGGCCACTATTGGTGCCATTGATATTTAAAAATTCAATCTTTTGCATTATAGCGCATAAAACATGAGTTTTCTTGTTTTCGCTATTTTCTGGTCATTTCAAAAATATGCAAACAGGTTGTTTAAACCATTATTTTTCATTCAATCATTGAAAATATTAGTTTAGAACACATTATCTCACAAATCGGCAGCCATAGGTAAGGTCTATACAAAAAAAATTCCAAGTTCAAAGGCTTAGGTGAAAAATCATGAGTTTCCACGCTTTTCGCGCATTTTGTTTATTTCAGCGATAAATAGACACATAATTCAAATCATTATTTTTCATCCAAACAAAACAAATACCATATTAGAACATCAATTCACACAAATTGGCAGCCATGTATTCATGAAAGAATAGAATTTTCAAATTTCCAAATCCTAACACGAAAATCTTGAATTCCTTTGTTTTTTGAAACTTTTCGGTCATCACAGAAATATACAGAAATATTTTTTCATGCAATATTTTTCATCAAAACAAATAAAAAATCAGTTTAGAATGCAAATAAATACAAATGCCCCCCCCCCCCCCCCCCCCCCCCCCCTTATGATGTCTATGCAATAAAATTGTGATTTTAAGTTATAGAATTCACCTTTGCAGAAATCTTGCGGAAAGAATTGTGTTTTCGGTAGAAAATAAATTTTCTCTCCCAAAAATTTATTCAAACAGAATTGAATTTGTAGAAATCAGTAATTAAACAATTCAAAATAATTTTCCCATAATTTATTTCATAGAAAACAGTTTAGAAATCGAAAGAGATTAAAAACTTACGATTACGGTCATGAAATCGCGAAACAGTAAAGTGTTTTCAATATTTCGGTAGAGAGAATTGTTTTGAGAGGTTTTTCTGCCAGAATATAGAAAGAATGATGCTGGAAAACCCTTGCTGGCTGAAAATTTGAATATATATTAGGGTTGGAGTGGAATTTCCACTATTACCCTTAATGAAATAAGTTAGGAGCATTTTTGTGTAGTGGGCTTTTAGGTATTGGCCCTTTTTCTTTAAAAATTTCAGTTGAAGTGTTTAGAAATAAAAATAATATTTTTCTTTTTAAATTCTGGAATATTTCCCTCAAAAATATTTATTTAATATTTTAAAAATACCCATAAAATTATTTTATGCTTAAAATTGTTTTATGCATGAAAATTCATTTTATTTAAAATAAATTCTTTTATGCAAATGTACTTCATGTAAGTCATTTATTTCACAATAGCAACACATATTATGCATATTAAAATTAATTTAATATGCCACATACTCATCAATCACTTAGATCACAAACATTCACACAAGCACACACTTAACCTTATAGATTCTAATTCAAGCAATTTATCACGAAAATTCCTAGGGTGGGTGTGGATTGTTACATTAAGGTTGTATGAGCTGTGAATTTAAGGATTCCCAAGGACTTAATCCATGAGGCTATAAAATGATTTAATTGAAAATTTTAAATGATTTTGAGATAAAATATTTTAGTTCTGATTTGATTATGTAAATGAGTTCAAATATGATAATTGATTTTAAAGTATGATTTTAAAGGTAGTTTTGAAAGTTCATTATTTTGGAACTTCATACTTATGTCTAGTGTGTCCATCTACATGCATTGAGTATTGCATTATGAAATCATATATTATCAGTCATGCATCATGGATCTCATTAATCATTGCATTAAGGTTGCATGTCGTCTAGCATCCCTAACACAGTATTTTGAGTTCTAAAATAAAAATGAGAATGATTTTGATTTTTACAAATAGTTTTAAACAATATTGAGAATTAAATAGTTTTAAATATACTTGAAATGGATTTGGGTCTTCTAGATGAAGAATGCTTTGAGGCATTAGATGCAATAATATTTGATTGAGGTTATTGAAAATTAGGTAATGATCTTCTGTATGAAAAAAGAATTTATTTGGCTATCAAAGTGGAATTTTTAGTATTGGAAAATTTATGAAGTATATATGTTAAAGTTGAGATAGATTTAGGATAGCATAGACTTAGAAAGGCATAAGAATTGCATAGAGTTTTATTGAATATTAATGGTATTAAAGGGTTTATTATTTTTATATGGATAAGTTAAATCATTAGGAATATGATATATAGCAAGATGTAAGTAGAAAATTTAAAGTGAAATCATGTTTTACATAGAAAGAGAGTAAGTTTGAAATAGTTGTGAGAAGCTAAGATGTGTTTTAGAATTAACAAAATTTCTTGATGACCTTGTTAATATAAGGATGTGGATATGAAGTGATAGAATTAATGGTTTTGCATATTAATTATTAACTAGAGCATGTATGAGTAGGAAAAGAATTACTAGAGAATATAAAAAGGAAATTAGTATTGGAGTTATTGATTATTGTAAAGTATAATAGGAATCTTTGTTAAGTTTATATATGTTTTAATTGATGAATAAAAGGAGTATAGAAATTTTAATACTAATGAGATATTAAATACGAAAATATTTATTGAGATTATAATTGGTTAAGTAGTGATTATTAATATGGAAAGAGAATTATCAAGTATTAAGTGAAGTTATTAACTTGAAATTATTTGTTGGATTCTTATATGACTAATATAATAGGTAATAAATGGAAGTAATAATTTAGGTATTAATATTAGTTTTAGTATTGTCAGAGACATAAGGAAAAATATGCTTAGAGTTATAATTGATTGGATGTGAAATTAAGAATTATATTACTTTTATTTAAAGTTAATTTAAGGTTAAGAGAAGTAGAATTATTAAGGATTAGCTTTGAAGATTATTTGGACAATAGTTAAATGTTTATTTTGGGACAAGAGATTTATATTGGAATAGTTTATGTTGGATGTTTATTTATATGATTTTAATATACTGTGAAGTATGTGTCTTGTTGAATTTGACATGGTTACTGTAGTGTAGATTGTGTATTAGAGTGCGCAGTGGAAGCGTGGTGAAAAAGTTAATTGAAGTGCATAGTGCTTATTGGGTTTGAAAATTCGAGGACGAATATTTCTTAAGGGGGTAGATTATAATACCTCGAATTTTCATTTACTTTATAAAATCCTATTTTCGTACTAAAATGTATTATTTTATTATTTTCTTTATTAAAGCAAAAATTGAAATTATATTTGTATTAAATTTATATTTTTTCATATGATTTGAAAAATGCATTATTAATCATAATTCTATTTTAATGTTAAGTATGTGGGGTAATTGAATAAGTATTATCTATTTAAATATGAAAATATTATAGTGGTTATTTTGAGAATTTATATTTTGATATTTGAATATTAGTATTAATATTAAATTAATATTATGTTTGATTAATCTAAATTATATTGTTAATTATAGAATTTTATCAAAAGTTTGGAATTTCACTATAATTACCATTATTATGAATAGTTTATATTAATTGAATTTTATTATGTAAATTAAGGTTTATTATTATTATTATTATATATAACAATTCATACCCACTCTAGGAGTTTCGTGATAACCTACTTGAATTTAAAGTTATTATGGCAAAATGTGTGCTTTTATGAAAATTCATGTGTTATACGATTGAAGAGTATATGGCATGTTAGATTAATTGTAATATGCACAATATGAATTATCATGGTAAAATAAGTAATTTATATGAAGTGCATAAGCATAAAGTGATTTATGTACAATAAAGTGAATTTTTATGCACAAAGTGATTTTTAAGCGTAAAATAATTTTTACGAGCATATTTAAAATATTTATAAATAAATATTTTGGGAGAAATTTTAATGAAAGTAATAATAAAAATATTTTATTTTAAATTAACTATTATCAGCCCATAAATTAAATAAAATGCCTAATTTACCAAAAGTCTACTACACCAAAACACTCCTAGCCTAGCTTATTAATGGCAAACATGTAATTTTGCCAAAACCCTAAACATATAAGGTAAAATTCAGCTAGCCCTAAGGACATAGCCACCATTCTATTTTTCTTTAAAATTCCTATTGAAAAATTCTCTCAAAAATATTTTCATAAGGTGCCTTCAAACCATGTGATTTTGTGATCATTTTTGTAAATTTTTCGTTCCTTCAATCTATTATTTTATTTTTATGAAACTAACTATTATTAATCTATTTGGGGCTATATATTTACTAATTTATTGTGGTATAATTTAGGTTATGTGAATTATTTGAAAGAGAAACTGATTTTCAACCGAAAGCACAACCCTTTCTTCGCGAATCCTCCAAAGGTGGACCCTAAAACTCAAAATTGGAATTTTCATGCAATTTTTGTAGGGGGTTAATGATTTGTGTATGGATGTGTTCTAAATTGATTTTTGTTGTGTTTAGATGAAAAACATTGATTTAAATCATATTTCTGTATATTACTATAATGATTAGAAAGTACGGAAAGTAAGAGAATTCATGATTTTCACCCTAGAGCCTAAAATTTGGTTTTTCATACATATACTCTATAAGGGGCTTTGATTCATATGTATTGGTGTTCTAAAATGATTTTTATTTTGATTACATTAAAAAAATTGATTTAAACCATGTTTTTGCATATTATTGTAATGAACGGAAAGTGCAAAAAGTAAGAAAATTCATGTTTTTCTTGATAGGTGCATTCGGCCTACATTGGAAATTTGATCCCAATGTCTATAATTTCTATATGATATAATTTAATGATTATTGACGTGTACACATGAATGATAAATTATTTAATTGCATGTTGGTTGAAGGGATAATTCTAGACAAAGTCTAGAGAGGTTCGGCCTACCTAGGGTTTACTAACCCTATTACTATATTATGATTAATATGTGTATATGATTAAGTGACAAGTGAGATAGGTCTTATGATGTGTTAATAGTGAATTAATAATCCTAAATTGACTATGAGAAGGATGGTATGATTTGTTCAAAAGAAATAAGCATGACTCTTTAAGGTTACTTATCATGTTGATATATATGTAATATGTTAAGTGTACTAAGTTGAATGTTAAATGGAATTGATATTAAGATCATAATATATTGTGTTTGACTTTAGAAAAGTCATAATATGAGTTATAATGTGATTTCATATGAGCTTATGAAGGCTAAATGATCAAGCCTTTAGAAGTCGACATGTTATGTGCAAGTGATGAGTGCACTTCTAAGTGCAACTCCAAGTTTATGTGAATGTTATATATGAATAGGGTAGTTATGGGATAGGATAGCATGATGATTAAGTAAATACTAAGTATTGAATTAAATGTTATGCCATAGCTTGTGGAGTATAACAAGTTCAAAGGGCTATAAGTATTAGGAGCAAAGGAATTATAAGGTGAGTAAACATTATGTTCAAGTTACAAGTACAAGTTATGAAGTTATGTGAACCTTTGAGATTCTTGAAACCTAAGTTCCTTTCTATCCTAAATTATAAATTATATGAATTCTTTATTAAGCTTGGGTTGCCAAAGGGCAATTAGTCCAAAACTATAAATGCTTATTCAATGATAAGAGAGAACCTTTGTAATTATTGCCTTACCTTACTTTCTTTTTAGAATTACACTGTTATTTATCTTTTGTTCAATAAGCTAAATTGTTATTGCTATTATGTTATATGTGATTTTATTCTTTAGTGCTATTTTTATAAGTGATTGCCATTAGCTGTAGCTATGGTATCTATAAACCCTTTATGCAGAAATCCTCGTGCCGATGTGGGTAATCATCAGTACCCATGCATATGGTTTTAACCTGATGGGGTAGTGTATCCACCTCAACTACAATAGGCAGTTCTAGCCATAAAGCTTGATTAGTTTCATGACTCTTTACAATTTATTAAGTTCAGAGTTGGAATTTGGTATGATGCCACCTCTCCCTTGAGTGAATGAGCTAATAAGCCATCAACTCTATAAGTTATAAGTTTATTCTGTGAACCATGGTAAATTGCAAAACCATGAATTTACAAATTATGAACCCTTAAAGGGATATGTGTTATTGTTCAAGTTGTACTATTTGCTCATTGAGATCATCTATCTCACCCTTTTTCCTTGTGTGGTTCTAGGTGAGCAATTTGAGGAGGCAAGGTGTTAACTCAAGCAACCTACTCTGCTTGGGAGATTTTCTTGTCTGAGTCTTTTATTATACTATGATATGGAGAGTCTCTTAGTAGCTCTGGGAGTCTTATTTTGGAACATTATGTTTGATGATTTATTTTGAAGTCTTCAAATATTCTTTTCTTATGGATTGTATTTAAAGTATATTTTCACTATTCTTTCACAACTTAAGGTTTTCCTTTATAAAAGATTTAAATAAGTTAATGTATGAGGTTTGGTATGATCCTAGGTAGTGATTATATGTTAATACGCGTGGGTAACCTTATGTCTCCCCATGTTTTAGGACTGTCATATCTTCAAAAATTGGGATGTGACAAAGTTGGTATTAGAGTTGTAGTTTTTAAGTCTAGTTTAGACTTCTCTATTTATGTTGGGTTGATTAAGTATGATCCTAGAACATAGGAATTTTCCTATCATATCACTTGCAGTATATTGCTAGTATAGTTCAGCAAAATCCTAATAACCTATAGTATTCCTTGTTATTGTTTATGGTGTCACATACCATTTTTAGAGACATGATGATCATAGAACATAGGAAGATATAAGGTCACCTATGCCCATGGAACTCACTGCGAAAATTACCTAGGATTATACTGAACCTCATACATTAACATAATAAAATCTTTTATAAAGGAAAAACCTTAAGTTGTGGAAGCTAAAAATATACTTTAATACAATCCATAAGAAATAATAATAAGACTTCAAATAATGTCACAAATATGATATTCTAAAATAAAATTCCTATAATAACTCCCAGAGCATCTAAGGACTCATCATAGCATGGTATTATTATAATTTTGACAAGGGAATTTCCCAAACAGAGTAGGTAGCTTAAGCGATCACCTTGCCTCCTCACATTTGCTCACCTAGAACCACACAAGGAAAAAAGGGGTGAGATAGATAATCTCAATAAGTAAACAATATGACTTATACAATAACATATATCCCTTAGAAGGTTTCATAGCTCATAGTGTAAAATTTATGAATTTATAGTTCATGGCTTGTGATTTAACAAGTTTATAGAAATCAACTTATAACTCATAACATATAGAATGGAGGTTGCTGCCTTGTCTACTCGTAACATAATATAGAGTGAAGGCTGCTACCTTATCCATTCATAACATAATATAGAGTGAAGGCTGCTGCCTTGTCCACTCACAACATAATATAGAGTGAAGGCTGCTGCCTTGTCCATTGATAACTCATAACATGTAAAGTGAAGATTGTTGTCATATTCACACATAACTCATAACAGAATTCATAAAAAATAAAGGTAATAGTAGCATTGAAGGATACAATCATATGTAACATATTAGCAATAGAAGTTTAGCTTATTTAACAAAGGATGAACAACAGTGTAGTTTTAGAAAAATATAAGTTAGGGCAATAATCCCAAAGGTATTATCTTTGGATAATCAAAAATGGTTTTAGACCAATTGTCCTTTGGCAACCCAAGCATACAAAGAATTCATTAAAATAGAAAAGAACTTGGGTTTCAAGATATCAAAGGTTCACAAAACATGATAGCTTGCATTTGTAACTTGAAACATAATGTTTACTCACACTTGTAACATGAACATAGTGTTTACTCACCTTATGGTTCTTTTGCTCCTAGTATGCATAGCCTTTTTTGAACCTCTAAGACTCCTTAAGCTTTAATATAATATTTAATTCAATACTTAGTACTTATTTAATCATGATACTATCCTATCCCATAACTACCCTATGCATATATAACATTCACATATACTTAGAGATGCATATATAAGTGCACCTCATTGCTTGCACATACATGTTGACTTTAAAAGTCTTGTATACTTAGCCTTTATAGGCCTATCTGAAAACACATTATAATCATATCCATACCTTTCTAAGGTCAACATAATATCCTTATCTTAACATCAATTCACTTTAACAATCATCTTAGTACACTTAACATTTTCATATATATCAACTTAACAAATAACCTTTCAAGTATCATGTTTATCTCTTATGACCAATTTATTCAATCAATCTCTTCATCAATTCAAGATTATTAATTTACTATCATGTCATCATACAACCTACTTTCATATTATCCAATCACATTCACATATTAATCACAACATATGGTTAAGATACCTTAAGTATACCAAATTGCCTCTACCTTGTCTAGAGCCATTCCTTCAACCAACATGCACTTTAACTATTCATTCATTCATATATGTCAATAATCATTAAAATACATCAAACAAAAATTATAGACATTGGGATAAAAATTTCAATGTAGGCCGAATGACCCTTAAAAGAGAAAACTGAATTTTATTACTTCTCGCACTTTTCGTCTGTTACAGTAATATATAGAAACATGGTTTGAACTAAGATTTTTTATGTAATCAAAACAAAAATCATTTTAGAACATAAAGATATAGGAATCGACACATATATAAATCCATATGCATGAAAATTTCTAACTTTAGGTTTTATGATGAAAAACTATGAGTTTTCTTGTTTCCGGTACTTTCCAATCATTACAACAATATGTTAACATGTGTTTCAAACCATTATTTTCTATTTAATCACAATAATTATTAGTTTAGAACATTAATACACACCAATTGGCAGCCATGGATAATTTTCATGCATGAAAATTTCAAGTTTAGGGTTTAGAGTGAAAATCATGAGTTTTCTAGCTTTTTGGTGTTTTCCGATCATTACAGTAATATGTAAACACATAATTTAAATCATTATTTTTCATCCAAAAAAATAAATATCAGTTTATGATTCCTTCATGCACAAATCAATAGCCATATGTTTATATAATCATAGAATTTTCCAAATTTTAAGTTCTAAAATGAAAACCTTGAATTTCCTTATTTTCTGAAACTTTTCGATCATTACAATAATATGCAGAAATATGATTTAATTCAATATTTTTCATTTAAACACATTAAAAAATTAGTTTAGAATGGAAGCATGTAAAAATCAGACCATTGGTAATGTTTATGCATGAAAATTTCAATTTTGAGTTGTAGGATTCACCTTTGGAAAAATTGCGTAGAGAGTTTGGTGATTTCGATAGAGAAATTAATTTATCTTTTAAGAATTCACCCAAACTAAATTAAATCTATAGAAATCAATAAATGCTCAGTTTAAAATAATTTTCTTATAATTTATTTTATAGAAATCAGATAGGAAATTGGAGGGAAAGAAAAACATATGAATACGGTCAAGAAATCATGAAGTTGAATGTGTTTTGAGAATTTCGGTAGAGAGAATTATTTTGAGAGAATTTTTTCTGTCAAAATACTGAAAAATAGAAAGTTGGCTACTGGAAATCAAGGGCTGGCCAAAATTCTCATTATATATGTAGGGTTTTGGGCAATTTCCAAGATTACCCTTAATGAACTAGGTTTGGAGTGTTTTAGTGTGGTGGGCTTTTGGGTATTTGGGCTTTTTATTTAATTTTGGGGCTGATTATAGGTAATTAAAAATAAAATATTTTTCTTATTATTTCCATTAAAATTTCCCCGAAAATATTTATTTAAAAATATTTTAAAAATACTCATAAAATTATTTTATGCTTAAAAATCGTCTTTTTACATGAAAATTTATTTTATGTAAAATAATTTATTTTCTATTAATGCACTTCATGTAAATCATTTTTTTCATAATAATAACTCATATTATGCATATTAAAATTAATTTAACATGCCACATACTCATCAATCACATAGCATATAAATTCTCATAAAAGCACACATTTTGTCTTAATAGCTCTAAATTTAAGTAAATGGTTATGAAAACTCCTAGGGTGGGTCTAGGTTATTACAATGTACCTTATGATTCTTTTACCATATGACCAAGAAGATTACCCCTGCTAGAGGACTATGACCTAGAGCACTATGTGTGGCATGAAAGAGGACATGGTGAGAGATGTTCGAGAAAGTCATGCCTATGATTCACCGTAAGGAAGAGAAGATGCCTAAAGAAGAGGATCCCAAGGAGCATTTAGACTACGACTGGGTTTATGGTAAGATTCAGAAACTAGAGAGTGACTGCTCATACTTGATGGAGGAAAATTGATATCTTAGGTCCTTGGTTTATGCTTTGAGAGAGGACATGGAGCAACTTAAGACCATAGATTTTGAGCAAATGGATGATCACTCACCTAGAGATTTTTGTCACTCACCATCTAGAACTTTGTCCTCGATGGGTTGTATGCCGGATAAAGATTTTCTTTGCTATAAATGTCATGGTTTTGATCAAATTTTTGCCAATTGCCCTCTTATTGATTATACGCTTGAGTGGCCCTAGAAGCTACTTGATATTCATCCTGATAAGGGACACAGTTGATATTTGCACTGGTAGTTGATAACTATCGGCCTAGTGGTATAGAATTTATATGATAAGAATGATACTATTTGATTGCCTAATGACTTAGCATGGAATGATTTCTTTTATTGCCTATGACATGATTGACTATGCATATAACAACTCACACACACCCTAAGAGTTTTCATAACCAATTTGCTTGAATTTAGAATTATTAGGACTAAGTATGTGTTTTTGTAAAAATTCGTGTGTTATGTGATTGATGGATATGTGGCATGTTAGATTAGCTCTAATATGCCTAATATAAATTAGTATGATGAAGTAAGTGATTTATATAAAATGCTTAAGCATGAAAATATTTATTTCACATAAATTGATTTTCATGCACAAAGCAATTTTTATGCATAAAATAATTTTTATAAGCATTTTTAAAATATTTTTAAATAAATATTTTGGGAGGAAATTTAATGAAAATAATAAGAAAAATATTTTATTTTTAATTACCTATAATTAGCTCTAAAATTAAATAAAAAGCTTAAATACTCAAAAGCCCACTACACCAAAACACTCCTAACATAGCTTATTAAGGGTAATCTTGGAAATTGCCTAAAACCCTACATATATTAAGTGAAATTCGGCTAGCCCTTGCTTCTAGCAGCCACCATTATTTTATTTCATTATTTTGGCAGAAAAATTCTCTCAAAAATAATCTCTCTATTGAAATTCACAAAATACCTTCAAACTTTGTGATTTCTTGATCGTATTTATAAGTTTTTCTCTCCTTTATTATTTGATTTCTGTGAAACTAATCATGAGAAAATTATTTTGAACTGAATATTTACTGATTTTTATTGATTAAATTTGGCCTAGGTGAGTTTTTGGAAGAGAAAATGATATTTCTATTGAAAACACAAACCTTTCTATGCAAATCCTCCAAAGGTGAATCCTAAAACTCAATATTGAAATTTTCATGCATAAACTCAAGGGGGATCCTGATTTTTATATGCTTGTGTTCTAAATAGATTTTTGATGTGTTTAGATGAAAAATATCAAATTAAATCATATTTCTGCATATTACTGTAATGACTGAAAAGTTTCGAAAAATAAGGAAATTCATGGTTTTCATGTGTATGAACCTTAGGGACTATTAATTTGTATGATTTTGTATCCTAAACTGATTTTTGTGATGATTGAATGAAAAATAATGGTTTAAAGCATGTGTTTACATATTACTGTAATGACCAAAAAGTACCGAAAATAAGAAAGGTTCATGGTTTTCACCCTAACACTTAAAGTTGGAAAATTTTCATGCATATGAATCTATATGGGTGCCTATTCCTACATGTCCATGTTCAATAATGATTTTTTTATTTCATGAAAAATCTTGGTTTAAATCTTGCCTTTGCATATTACTGTAATGAACGAAAAGTGTGAAAAGGAAGGAAGTTCATGTTTTTACTTGAATGTGTAATTTGACCTATAATTGGAATTCAATCCCAATGTCTATAATTTTTAAGTAATGTATTTTAATAATTATTGACATGTATATATGAATAATAAATGATTAAATGGCATGTTGATTGAAGGAATGACCTTAAATAAGCCTAAAGATAATTTGGTATACTTAGGGTATCTTAACCCTATGTTATGATTAATATGTGAATGTGATTAAGTAATATGGAAATAGATTTTATGATGAGTTAATAATGAATTAATGATCTTGAATTGATGAAGGGATTGATTGTATGAATTGATCATAAGAGATAGGCATGACACATGAAGGGCTATTGTTATGTTGATATATATGGAAGTGTTAGGTATATTGATTTTGAGATCATGACATATTTCATTTGACTTTAGAAAAGTCATAATATGAGTTATAATGTGATTACATGCGATAACCATAGCTAGCCTGCGGGTTGCTGCAGTCCGTTTTTCAGCCCGTCCTTATATGTTTTTTATCCTATTTCAGCCCAGTTTGATTTTATGGATTCGTAATTAAGTGATAATCATATGAAGGTGCAAGTTTCAAAAAAAAAATTTCAACAGGGTGCTGCCCCCTTGACCCCTGCCCGCTAATCGGCTAGTAGGACCAACGTATGCATAGTGCACAAATCTTAGTAAGTGTCAAGATGTGGTCGAATCCTAAGGGTGCAAATTTGAGGGTTCACAGCTGCCTCCTCGTCAGGATTAGCTTTGAGCAAAAGGTGATTCTGATGATAATAAACCCTAGAATAAGGGATAGTAAGATGAACCAAGTGGATGCCTAAGTCAGTGTCTAGACATGTTTGGGTGAAAATGGTTGGTAAAAAAAGGAACCACAGGGATGTTTAGATGATCTAAACATTTATGGGTGAAATGATCCTAAGGCTATCTCAGGATGGGTCTGATCAAAAGGGATACCTAATTCATATTTAAGGTATGAATCCTAAGGCTATCCTAGGATAGGGCTGATCAAAAGGGATACCTAATTCATATTTAAGATATGAATCCTAAGGCTATCCTAGGATGGGTCTGATAAAAAAGGATACCTAATTCAGATTTAAGGTATGGATCCTAAGGCTATCCTAGGATGAGTCCAATTTAAAAGAGATACCTAATTCAGATTTAAGGTATGAATCCTAAGGGTATCTTAGGATGAGTCCGATTAAAAGAGATACCTAATTTATATTTAAGATATGGATCCTAAGGCTATCATAAGATGAGTATGATTAAAAGGGATACCTAATTCAGATTTAAGGTATGAATCCTAAGGCTATCCTAGGATGGGTCTGATCAAAAGGGATACCTAATTCAGATTTAAGGTATCAATCCTAAGGCTATCTTAGAATGAGTTTGATCAAAAGAGATACCTAATTTATATTTAAGGTAAGGATCCTAAGGCTATCTTAGGATGAGTTCAATCAAAAGGGATACTTAATTCAAATTTAAGGTATGAATCCTAAGGCTATCCTAGGATGATTTGATTAAAAGGGATACCTAATTCAGATTTAACTTATGGATCCTAATGTTATCCTAGGATGTGTCTGATTAAGAGGGATGCCTATTTCAGATTTAAGGTATGGATCCCAAGACTATCTTAGGATGAGTCTGATTAAGAGAGATACCTAATTCAGATTTAAGGCATGAATCCAATGTTGTCCTTTCTACTAAAAGTTAAAAAATGATATTCTTGTTTGGTAGAAATGATGATGACCCTATCTGTAGGAAAGAGATGATCCATTTTTATTCAGAAGTGTGACTTACAACTTTTTCTATTGTGAAATGCATCTAACTATGAAATGATTGGATACCTTGAACCTGTGAAGGGTCAATTTGGTAGGAGAGTGTTGAGCTTCTAAGAGAAAGATGCCCCCACTTTGGAAAGGTGAATATTTAGAAGGAAGGTGCCCCCACTTTAAGATGATAAAGGAAAGGAGTTTGGGTTTTTTTTTGGCTGATTGGCTAGCTTAGAGGTGAAATAGGCATGTCAAGTATGAGGCTAGTTGGTCAATGGCTATTATTTTGGCCTAGGAAGAAGTCACTTTAAGAGGTTAAACCAAGCATGGCTGGAAGAGGTTGGGCAGGGTTTAGGTGTGTTTGATTTGCAATAATGTTTGGCTTAAAGTTGAATTAGAAAGCTTGATAAGGTTTAGGTCAAGTCCCTTGAGATGGTAAGGTTTAGGTCAAGTGTAGTTTTTGGGGAAGGTCAGGTCCGACAATTGGCTTGGTCAGTTATGGCCTTCTGGTTTTGGGTTTAAGGAGATTTATTTAGGAGGCTAAGTTAGGTTCAGCTAGGTTCATTTAGAAGCTCAGTCTGGTTTGGCTTTATAAGGGATCATATTAGATGCTCGGTCAAGTTATGGCTTTCTGATGAGTTTGTTTGGAAGGCTTGGTCAGAGAGATCATGTTAAGATGCTAGACTTAGGAGTCTAATCTTGGCTTAGAGGAAAGGGGTCAAGCTAGGCAATCAATTTGGAAGGCTCAGTTAGATTTTGCCTCAAAGGAGATCATGAAGGCCTTTTAAGAATGGGCTTCGTGGTGAAGGCTTTTTGGGAGTGAGCTTTATGGTGAAGGCTTCTTAGTTTGGATTTAATGGCGAAGGCTTCTTGGTTTGGGCTTCATGGCAAAGGCTTCAAGATTTGGGCTTCATGGTGAAGGCTTTTGGTTTTGGGCTTCATGGTGAAGGCTTCTAAATTTGGGCTTCAAGGTGAAGGCTTCTAGGTGTTGAGGATAGTTTTCTACAAGTGTGCTTTGGATGGCTGGCTTTGGCTCAAGTATAGTGCTACAGGTTTTGGTCGCAAGGATACCATAGGCTCATGGATAAGGATTCGCCTTTTGACATGGTTGCATTAGAATAGTTTGCAGGCTTTAAGAGGCTTTAATTCTTAGGGATTATGTGTTTTGCCAATTTTAATCTTTCAATGATCATGAGATATTTGCCAAAGAGGCATAAGATGGGCCTTGACTGGTTCTAGTCCTTCTTAATAACTTGAAAATGATAGGCTTTGGGAGATATGCCTCGAGTTCTAGTTTTGCCAAGGAAACTATATTCAATGATGATGAGTCTTGTGAGACTTGGGATTTGTGGTTCTACCCATTGATGAGATTTTGCCCAAAAAAGGATGGTATGTGGCTTGAGCTTGAAATGATGGTATGATTTGCTAATAAGGCTTGGATGGAAAAGTTCGAGAATGGCTTGAAGGTAAGGTGAAACTTTTGAAAAGAATCATGCAGGTTGTATAGTTTTGCTTTCTGTAGCATAAATCATGGACAAAAGCAAGTCAAGCTTTTCTGGTTGTTTGAGATTGAAGAGACTCTTAGAGTGACACTTAATTGTTTTGACTTGATGAGACACTGACTGCACTGGCTAAAACAAAGAGCCTTTAGGAATGGCTAAAGGGCTAATGGAGGAAGATAACTTGGGGATTATAGTCCCAAATGAGAGATAGGGATGTGATGGACTGAATATACGTATTAACTCTTTAAACTAAGTGATGGGATGGACTAACAACAAATAATGACGTTATAGGAAGACATGGCCGTATTATAAGATAAGGGCATAGAAGACAACATAACCTTTAAAGAATGAGCCTTTGATGAGGAAGGATGACTTTGGAGACATGAGACCAGATAGATTGATAATTTAACAACATTGGACATGAGGGAAGGTGACTTAGATGAGCTTTCTCTCTTTCTCTTATTTTATTTTTTTTTTTTAGCTCTAACTTTTGTCTAAGCTGCCTTTTCAAATTTTCAACTTAGCGAGCTTGGATTAATGAAATTTGGGAAAAAGCATTCCACCATGATTTGTTAGTTTTCTTCATGTCGATAGGCTTTGATCTTTGAATTTTGGGTTTGACAGAGGTCTTCTTTGAACTTATTGCCCCTTGTTGAGGTTCATCATTTGATTACCCAATTGTACAAGAGATAATTACATTTACTTGCTCATTATGCTTCAACTATTTGATGAGAAGTCCTTCTTTGGTTAGGAGTTTTTGAAGCATTTATTGATTTGAGAGAATGAGGACATCCCACATTTTGATCTACGCTAATTGTGGTGGATTTAATCTTTACCCCTTTTTTCTTTATTTTCTTTTCTTTTCTTTTCTTTTCTTTTTTATTTTTTTTAAGCTCATCTGTGTCAAACTCATTCAAGGAAGATAAGAAAGTTAATGCATAAATAATGAAGAGAAAACATAAATGCATTACTATAAAGGAAACTTTATTATAACATAACAAAAAAGGGATTGATATGGTTGATAAAATAAAATGATAGACTCAGGCTCAAACTTAGACTCAGACTTTTAGGCAAATGACAAACTCGGACTTAAACTTAGACTTTTAGGCTTAGGCTCAGACTTAGATTTTGACTTAGAATTCAACCTCAGACAGGTTAGATTAGCTAGGCTTGAGCTCCTCCATGCTATGCTACTCAGGGTTGAATTAAGGTCTTGGGTCTTGCTTTAGGGGGATGATATCTCCATTATCAATAAGATCCTGGATTCTATGTTTCAAAGCTTTACATGCATTGATTTGGTGCCTCATTCCTTGGTGATATTCACGATACTCATTGGGGTGGTAGCTCTTTGGTAAGGGATTAGGGGGGACTCTTGGTTCTAGGGGTTTTACCATTCTTACCTTTAAAGCCTTCTTATAAACTGCTGCTAATGGAACTCCCAAATCTATAAAAGCCCTTCATTGATATTTCAAAGGCTGCCTACTAGTCATGGCAGCTACCTCTATACTCTCTTGCTTAACATCAACAAGGGGAGTGTAGGTGTCCATATCCTTCCATTCAGTACAAGCAAGGGGAGTGAAGGTATTGCTCTTCTTGTACCCTTTTTCCATTATGAGGATTTGCTCTAGTGCATCAATGTTGAGGTTTAAAGGTCTTTTGATAGCAGAAGAGGTGGGGTTTTCCTTGCTTTAAAAAGGATTCAAAGAAGAGGCAAGGTTAGTATCTAAGACTGATGGCATGGCTGAGGCTAGAATGGCATTGGTGTTTGAGATTGAAGATGTAAAATTATGGGTCATGTCAATGGCAGGTACAACATTGATGGGCTTAGCTTAGTTCAACATTTCTCTCACTTCATCGATGATAAGTTGGCATTGGAAACTCAAAGCATTAGTGAAAGCAGAAGTAAGATGGATTAGGGCATTATTGAAACTGGATTGTTGGCTAGCTAAAGACTGATTGAAATTGTCAATCTGGGAGTAATGGATTGGTTTTAAAAGTAATGGGCCATAGATGTTAGGCTTATAGGCGATAGTGTCTTATGGCTAGGTTGGCAGGGTATGGAAAAAAGGAGGGTAGAGGTGTGTGATGTTAGCTAGGTAGGCGATTAGCTAGGGGAGCTAGGTTAGATTTTAGCTTTAGGTGGCTAGGTTAGATTTTAGCTTTGAGTGGCTATGTTTGATTTTAGCTTTTGAATAGCTAAGACTGATTTTAGCTTTTGAGTAGTTAAGTCAGATTTTTAGCTTTGGGTGACTAGGTCAGATTTTAGCTTTTGAGTAGCTAAGACTGATTTTAGCTTTTGAGTAGCTAAGTCAAATTTTTAGCTTTGGGTGGCTAGGTCAGATTTTAGCTTTGAGTGGCTAGGTCGGATTTTAGCTTTTGAGTAGCTAGGTCAAATTTTTAGCTTTGGGTGGCTAGGTCAGATTTTATCTTTGAGTGGCTAGGTCAGATCTTAGCTTTTGAATAGCTAGGTCAGATTTTAGCTTTTAAGTAGCTAGGTCAGATTTTAGCTTTAAGTGGCTAGGTCAGATTTTAGCTTTTGAGTAGCTAGGTCGGATTTTAGCTTTTGAGTAGCTAGGTTGAATTTTAGTTTTTGAGGAACCAAAGTTTAGTTAGGAAGGCTAGGTTAGAGTTTAGCCTTAAGTAATTGGATTTGCAATTTATGGATGGTTTAGTATGGGCTTAAGGATGGAGGGACCATGGTTTATGTGATTGGATTATGGATGTACCATGGATTTGGAGGTTGGGTGGACTATCAGTTTGGTGATAGTTAGATAATGGTGGACTGGACTATGGGCTTAAATAGAAGCATGGGTTTGGATAGTAATGTAAAAGATGAAACCAAGTCAACATTTAGTTTGGGTAATGATTAAGGAAAAGAGTGAAGCTAGGCTAGTGTTTAGCTTTGGTAAGGATTGTTGAGGGTAAAGCTAAATCAGTGTTTAGCTTGGGTAAGTATTGTGAAAGATGAAAGCTAGGTTAGTGTTTAGCTTAGGTAAAGGTTGTAAAAGATGAAAGCTAGATTAGTGTCCAGCTTGGACAAGAATTATGAAGGATGAAGTTAGAATAGAGCTATGTCAGTGTTTAGCTTAGACAAGGATTGTGGATTTGGACGGGGGTACCAAATATGGGTTTATTTTTACCATGAGTTTAACATGGATTTGGTTAGGACCGGACTATGGGTTTAGGTGAACCATGAGTTTTAGGTTTTGACCATAAGTTTAGGTGGACCATGGATTTTGGGTTTTGACCATAGATTTAGGTGGACCATAGGTTTTAGGTTTTGACCATGGGTTTTAGATGTGAAGGTGTTTGGATAGTTTTTAGACACTTCACAAGGTTCAATCTATGCATGCATGTATGAATGAATGATTGAAAAAGATTTCATGAAATAACAAGTTTAGTATTATGGTTCATACAATCCTAAAGGAAGGTCCTATGAGTCATTACATGAAAGGGTAAGGGTGGCTTGAAAGGAACCCATCACATTAGAGATGCGATATACCTAACCATATGTGAGTCAAGGAGCTTCGTGTGGGTCCAATGGTACGTGCATACTTGTTACAACTCTAAAAGGATTAGAGGATACGTCGTGGGCTAGATGATTTCACTATCGGCAAGCAGACCTAAGGAAGATTGCTCACTCAATGTTACTTTCTATCCTTTGTTTTCCTAAGAAACTAATATTTTGGACAAGGGTTTGAATGTAGTGATGTATGAAAAAGTTATTTTGTAATAAAAGCCAAACTTTTGTTTTACCAAGAGTACTCCACTTTATCATTTATTTGAATAAGATTTTGAAAGTCCCTAGTGGAGTCGCCAGCTATGAGGCCTCGCCCGAGCACCTAGTCTGATCCGCTTGAGGGAATCGAAAATGCCCATTTGGGAGAAACATTACAATTAGAACCCGCTATGAGTTCAGAAAATTTGTATATAAGTTGTAATTTGCAAAGAGAGTCACCACTTTAATTTTGTTTATTTTAGTTGGGAAAATTAAAGGAAAACCCAATTTAATTGACTCCAAAATTATACAATTTATCCTAAGGAAAAGCACTAATCCTTGAATGACCAAAAAGGGCTCGAGGACTAGGTTTTGGTTAAAATAATACAAAAAAAATAGTTTGGCATAAATACAAAATAGCTTTTATAAAAAGAAGTTTTTATGTATGTATGAATAGATATAATATGATGTATGAAACAAATATTACTCATGAAATGCATGACAAATATGAGATAATGATAATCGCAAGATGCAAAAAGATAAAGAAGAAACTGCTTAAAACTATTATAAGTCAAAATATCAAAATCAAGGGATCTTTCCTCTAGCCCTTATGGGTTCTAGGAAAAGCACACATTCCCCAAATAATCTAAACAACTAAAATAAGAAAGAGAGTATTAAAACAATTATAATAAAAAGAATTAAAATTTCAATTTTTATTTAAGAAAGGCAATTTTGATCCTAAACTATGTGAAAAAGGTGATAGAGAGAAGAAGTTGTTGATTTTAGCGGAGTTGAATGCCTTAGAGATGGCAAGTCTACGTATCCCTTTGAATGGGAATCAAACCCCACACAGTTCTTCCTTCTTGCGAAGGAGGGGTTTTTAAGTTATTGCCTTTGTTATCATGTTTTGATTGATTTGAAAGGGCTTAAGGGATTTGTTAATTAGGTCAGATTTTAATTAACAAAAATTAGATCTTTTCAGATTTAGATCTTGAAATTGAAATTGAAAAGGAAAAGGAAAGAACTTTTACCTTTAGCTTACGTCGGCGAGGAATGTAGGGAGCGAGCTTAGCACCGGATCTAAGTTTCACCTTGGCTTCGGGATATCAAGAGTACTCCTTTTGGAAGAAGGACTCTTGAATAGCGTGAACTCTTGGATAACGCCTTTGCTTGAGAACCATGAATTTCCTTTGAAAGAAAATGGCTTGAATCGAACCTTTTCTTGATTGAGAAGCTTAGAGAGAAGGTTTGAGGGTGATTAGAAAGCTTATGAATGGGGTTTTGAGATGATTAGGAAGCTTATGAGTAGGGTTTTATGTGATGGAGGAGGTTTTGGAATGGGGTTTTAGAGACTTGGAGGTTTGGAAAGAGGTTTTTGATGACTGAAAAGCTTATGAATAGGGTTTAAAAAGCTTTAAGGAGAGTATAGAAGTATGTAATTGTGTTTTTTAGCTGTTATAAGGTGCAAGGTATTTATAGGAGGAGTTTGGGGCTAAAAATTAATAGTGTCTGGGTAGAATTCTGAAAGGGTATAGTTGCGGTAACTGAGGAGTCAGCTACGGCAACTGCAAAGCACTTTGCAGTTCCCATAGTGCCAGCTACAGTAGCCAATTGGTTACCGCAGGGGCCTCTGCGGTAATCGCAGCCAGCCTGCGGGTTGCCGCAGTCCATTTTTCAACCCATTCTTATATGTTTTTTATCCGATTTAAGCCTAGTTTGATTTTATGCATTCGCAATTGAGTGCTAATTATCTGAAGGTGTAAGTTTCAAAAAAGAAATTTCAACGGAGTGTTGCCCCTTTGACCCCTACCCGCTAACCGGCTAGCGGGATCGCCGTATGCATAGCGCACAAATCTTAGCAAGTGTTGAGATGCGGTCGGATTCTAAAGGTGCAAATTTGAGGGTTCACATTATCATCAACTAAAGATCTATAGAGAAGACATCTACAAGACTGCCTTCTGCATAAGATATGGTCATTATGAGTTCACAGTCCTACCGTTCGGTCTGACGAATGCTCTTGCTGCTTTCATGGATTGGATGAACTAAGTATTTAGGCCATTTCTTGACAAGTTCATGACCATTTTCATGGATGACATCCTAATTTACTCTAAGAGCAAAGAAGAGTATGAAGAGCATCTAAGGATTGTGTTGCAGACACTACGTGATCACTAGTTATATGTGAAGTTGTCTAAGTGTGAATTTTGGATAGAGTCTATCAATTTTCTTGGGCATGTAGTAAGTACAGAAGGAATCCAAGTTGACCCCAGGAAAGTTGAAGTAAGATCCAATTGTTCACGATCCACAACAATTCCTAAAGTTCAGAGTTTCTTGGGTATGGCTGTCTATTATCGTAGATTTGTTTAGGACTTCTCTAAGATAACATCACCATTGACGAAGTTGACAAGAAAACAAGCTAAGTTTAATTAGGAAGAGTCCTATGAGGAGAGCTTTCAAAAGCTCAAGAAGTGCTTGATATCAGTTCTAGTTCTAGCTTTACCTAAAGGTGAGGAAGGGTTCACAGTTTATTACGATGCCTCGAGGATAGGGCTTGGATGCGTCCTGATGTAAAATGGTAAAGTCATTGCCTATGCATCATGACAACTCAAGAAGCATGAAGTAAATTATCCCACTCAAAACTTAGAATTGGCAGTGGTAGTGTTCACTTTTAAGATCTAGAGACACTACATGTATGCAATGAAGTGCAAGATCTATACTAATCATAAGAGTCTTCAATACATCTTGAGCCAAAGAGACCTCAAGTTAAGGCAGAGGAGATGGATCAAACTATTGAAGGACTATAACTGCCAGATACTCTACCATCCTAAAAAGTCGAATGTGGCAGCGGATGCCTTAAGTCATAAATCAATGGGAAGCCTAGCCCATGTGACTGTGTGAAAGAGGCCAATCACGAAGGAGTTAAAAGGATTGTTTAGTCAGGGTTTGAGGCTAGAGATTAGAGAATCTCGAGCTTTAGTGGCTCATTTTCAATTGAAGTCAAAGCTAGTAGAGGAGATAAAAGCTTCACAAGATAAGGATCCACACTTGGTTAAGTTAAAGGATGAGACTAAGGAAAGAAAGAACCCTGAATTTGAAGTGGTCGATGGGATTCTAAAGTGTGGAAAAGAGTATGTGTGCTTAATGTCAATGGACTGACAAAAAGGATACTAAAGGAAGCACATCAGACACTTTATTGTGCTCATCCGAGAACTACTAGGATGCATCAAGATGTAAGAGCTAACTATTGGTGGCTTGGGTTAAAGAAAGATGTTGCTAAGTTTGTGGCATCATGCCTAACTTGCCAACAAGTCAAGTATGAGCATCAATGACCCTTTAGACTATTGCAAGAGATTAAGTTACCTAAGTGGAAGTGGGAGCACATCATGATGGACTTCGTAGTTGGGTTACCTAGAACCTCCAAAGGTTATGACTCTGTATGGCTCATAGTAGATCGATTGACAAAGTCTGCTCATTCTTTGGAAGTTAAGACCATGTACTCTATAGCTTAATATATGTAACTATACATTGATGAGATTGTGAAACTAGATGGAGTACTAATTGCTATCATCTCAGATTGAGGCACTCAATTCACCTCAAGGTTTTAGCAAAATTTGTAAAAAGCATTGGGAACACAATTGGACTTTAGTACCATGTTTCACCTTTAGACAGATGGACAATCTTAAAGGACAATCTAGAAACTTGAAGACATGTTAAGAATGTGTGTCCTAGATTTTAGTGGTAGCTAGGATAAGTACCTACCTTTGATTGAATTCGCCTATAACAATAGTTATAATTCATCCATTGGCATGGCACCATACAAAGCATTGTATAGGAGGAAATGTCATTCTCCAGTTTGTTAGGTTGAGCCTAGAGACAGTATGTGGAGATGTAGAATTGCTTAAGGAGACTACCAAGAAGGTACATTTGATTCAAGATCAACTAAAAACGGCTTTCAGTTGATAAAAGAGCCATGCAGACCCTAAGAGGAAGGACATACATTTTGCCATGGGAGATCACGTCTTCTTGAAGGTCTCCTCAATGAAAGGTGTCATTAGATTTGGCAAGAAAGAGAAGCTATCACCTCACTTCATTAGACCTTTCAAAATTTTAGATAAGGTTAGGAAAATGTCTTATAGACTTGCTTTGCCTCTAACGATGGTGCATGTGCACCCAATTTTCCACATCTTAATATTAAGGAAATATATGTCAGATCCATCCCATGTTCTGTCACCACCAAACATTACAATAGATGAGTAATTGTCCTATGAGGAATTACCAATACCAATAGTGGATCAACAAGTGAAAATATTAAGGAACACGGAGATACACATGATCAAGGTTCAGTGGCGAAATCACGGGATAGACGAATGTACTTGGAAAGCCGAGGAGGAGATGCGATAGAAGCATCCTCAACTTTTTGAGAGCATATAAGTAAGTATTTAAATTTGAGGATGAATTTCTTTTAAGTGAGGAGAATGTAACAACCCACACCTACCCTACGAGTTTCATGATAACTTACTTGAATTTAGAGCTATTATGGCAAAATGTGTGCTTTTATGAAAATTCATGTGTTATAGGATTGATGAGTATGAGGCATGTTAGGTTAGTCATAATATGAATAATATAAATTATTATAGATAAGAGTCTTATATGAAATGCATAAGGATGAAATAATTTATTGCACATAAATTGAATTTTCATGCATAAAGCGATTTTTAAGTATAAAATAATTTTTGTGAGCATTTTTAAAATATTTTTAAAAAAATATTTTGGTGGGAATTTAATAAAAATAATAAGAAAAATATTTTATTTTAAATTATCTATAATCAACCCATAAATTAAATGAAATGCCCAATTTTCTAAAAGCCCATTACACCAAAACATTCCTAACCTAATTCATTAATGGCAAACTTGTAATTTTACCAAAACCCTAAATATATAAGCTAAAATTCTGCCAACCCTAAGGAAATAGCCACCATTCTATTATTTTTTAGAATTCCTATAGAAAAATTCTCTCAAAAATATTCTCTCAACTAAAATTCATAATGTGCCTTCAAACCTTGCGATTTTGTGATCGTTTTCGTAAGTTTTTCGTTCCTTTCAATCTATTATTTGATTTTTATAAAACTAACTATGAGAAATCTATTTAGGGCTATATATTTACTAATTTATTGTGGTATCATTTAGGCTAGGTGAATTATTTGAATAAGAAACCAATTTTCAACCAAAAACATAACCCTTTCTTCTCGAATCCTCCAAAGGTGAACCCTAAAACTCAAAATTGAAATTTTCATGCATTTTTTCAAAGAGGGCTGCCAATTTGTATATGGATATGTTCTAAATTGATTTTTGTTGTGTTTAGATGAAAAATATTGATCTAAGAAAGTACAAAAAGCAAGAGAATTCATGATTTTCACCTTATAACCTAAAATTAGGATTTTCATACATATACTCTATGAGGGGCTGCCAATTCATATGTATTGGCATTCTAAAATGATTTTTGTTTTGATTACATGAAAAATATTGATTTAAATCATGTTTTTGCATATTACTATAATGAATGGAAAGTACGAAAAGTAAAAAAATTCATGATTTTCCTTTATGGGTGCATTTGGCCTACATTGGAAATTTAATCCCAATGTCTATAATTTTTATATGATATATTTTAATGATTATTGACATGCATACATGAATAATAAATGATTTAATTGCATGTTGGTTGAAGGGATAACTCTAGACAAAGTCTAAAGAGGTTCTTCCTACCTAGGGTTTACTAACCCCTATTACTATGTTATGATTAATATGTGTATATGATTAAGTGACAAGTAAGATAGGTGCTATGATGTGTTAATAGTGAATTAATGATCTCAAATTGACTATGAGATGGATGGTATGATTTTTTCAAAAGAAATAAGCATGACTCTTCAAGGTTACTTGTTAATTTGATATATATGTAAAGTGTTAAGTATACTGAGTTGAATGTTAAATGGAATTGATATTAAGGTCACAATATATTGTGTTTGACTTTAGAAAAGTCACAATATAAGTTATAATGTGATTTCATATGAGCATAAGAAGGCTAAATGTGCAAGACTTTAAAAGTCAAAATGTTATATGCAAGTGATGAGTGCACTTCTAAGTGCAACTCCAAGTTTTTGTGAATGTTATATGTGCATAGGGTAGTTATGGGATAGGATAGCATGATGATTAAGCAAATGTTAAATATTGAATTAAATGTTATGTTAAAGCTGGAGGAGTATTAAAAGTTCAAAGGGCTACAAGTACTAGGAGCAAAGGAACCACAAGGTGAGTAAACATTATGTTCAAGTTACAAGTACAAGCTATGAAGTTATATGAACCTTTAAGATTCTTAAAACCTGAATTCCTTTCTATCCTAAATTATAAATTATATGAATTCTTTACTAAACTTGGGTTGCTAAAGGTTAATTAGTTTGAAATTATAAATGCTTATTCAATGGTAAGAAAGAACCTTTGTAATTGTTGCCTTACCTTACTTTCTTTCTAAAGCTACATTGTTATTTATCTTTTGTTCAATAAGCTAAATTGTTATTGTTATTATGTTACATGTGATTACATTCTTTAATGCTATTGTTATAAGTGATTGCCATTAGCATTGGCTATAGTATTTATGAACCCTTTATGCAAAAATCCTCATATTGATACAGGTAATCATCAATACCTATGCACATGGTCTTAATATGATGGATAGGGGTAGGGTATCCACCTCAGCTAGAAGGGGCAATTCTAGCCATGGAGCCTAATCAGTTTCACAACTCTTTACAAGTTATAAGTGAGGAGTAGGAATTTGCTATGATGCCATCTCTTACTTGAGTGAATGAGCTAATAAGCTGTCAACTTTGTAAGTTATAAGTTTATAAGTTGATTTTTGTGAACCTTGCTAAATTGCAAAACCATGAATTTATGAATTATGAACCCTTAAAGGGATATGTGATATTGTTCAAGTTGTATTGTTTACTTATTGAGATCATTTATCTCACCCTTTTTCCTTGTGTGGTTCCAAGTGAGCAATTTAAGGAGGTAAGGTATTAGCTCAAGCAACTTACTCTGCTTGGGAGATTTCTTTGTCTGAGTCTTTTATTATACTATGATATGGAGAGTCTCTTTTTTGCTTTAGTAGTCTTAATTTGGAACATTATGTTTGATGATTTATTTTGAAGTCTTTAAATATTCTTTTCTTATGGATTGTATTTAAAGTATATTTTCACTATTCTTCCGCAACTTAAGGTTTTCCTTTATAAGGTTTAATTAAGTTAATGTATGAGGTTTGGTATGACCCTAGGTAGTGATTGTATGTTCATGAGTGGGTTCTATGGACGTGGGTGACCTTATGTCTTTCTATGTTCTAGGACCATCATATGTTCAAAAATTAGGATGTGACAAGAATAGGCTTATAATTTCAACACTGAAGGATAATGTTATTGGCCAAAAGTTGATACTAAATATTCTTAGTATTTTACTTTGGACGACAGCACACCAGACTAGTATTCTTATAAAATTAAAGAATTTAGAGCATGGCTTGAAGTTCAAGTAGCAAAAATAGATATTTCACAAAGGAAAGCCAAAGAAGATTTCATCAATAGGAGTGTTGGAAAACTTGGAGACTAGTGGATAAACCTTGAAGATTTTGTAAAGGCTCAATTATTGTATTCCTCTATATCTGAATTCATATGCCATATTAATATAGAATCTGTGGGAATGCCTACAGAAGATATTGAGAACATCATAAAAGATTTCTTCAAAATGAAATATTGTTCTCTCTAGAAAAAATATCTAGACATGCATTTTCATAAAGTCCAAAATATTCTGTGAATTAAAAGGGCAGAGTAATTCAGATCTCAAGCAAGCTTTTATGACTTCATTACCAGAACCTCTTACAGCAATAATCCATACTACTCTTTAAGATCAAAATCAGAATTTGGCAGATTTGACACTTGGACAAATTTACCAAACTATGATGAGATCTTTGAATAAGATATGTGATACTCATCATCTTCTTAAGCAAACCCTCAAGAAACATAAAGACCCAATTTTGAAGAATGCTTGCTATAGGCTTGATCTTTATGTCTAATGCAAAGATAAGAATTGTGAATATCCCTCAAAAAAGAAAAAACATTTCTTCAAATCAAGAGGCCTCCACAGCAAGAAATTAAAGAAAGGCTACAGATTCTTCAAAAGGCATAGATATAGAGGAAAGAAGATGGATAAATGTTACTTACATGGAAAAAGAGGGCACTATGCCAAAAATTGCCCAAATAAACCAAAGCAAACAGCCAAACTCATTTAACATCTCCAACAAATTACACTTATGGACTTTGAAGAAGTTGATGTTGAATCTCTGTTCTCAGAAGATGATAAAGACTCTCCAAAAATTCCTTTTGCTATTAAAGGTTATTCTTCTGATAATGATCACTACAGTCCAAATTATTCAATTGAATCATATTCCTTGACTATTCAGAAATCTATGCACCCAGTTTCTTTGGTTTACGTTCATCTGTATCCTGAGAAATATGTTAGGCCTACTAAAGTAATTGCTTTTATGGATACTGGTGCTTATACAATAATGATGAATCCTATTGTCCTTCCAATTGAATATGGGAAGCCATATAAAGAGTATTTCAGAGCTACTAATGGTAAGGTTTTTACAACTGAATGCATCACCAGAAATCCTGTGAAAATCCAATTTTTCCCAAGATATTTAGGATCACTATTTAGGGTGTGCATTTCCAGATAAAGATCTTAATCTTAGATTTGATTTTTTTTTGGAAATTAAAAAAGCTACTTACCATTCTAGATGGAATGAGATACAAAAAATACTTATAGCCTTACATTAATATTCCATCTTTGTTTTTTACCCATTCAATCCAAAGGATTAATGAAATGTAAAAAGAATTAGTGCAAAGTTGCTGTGCCGATTCTCACACAAAGTTCAAACATCCTTCACCTTTGTGGAAAAACCAAGAATTCTTCATTTCACTCTCATTCAAACAAAATGAAGATGTCAACCCAACAAAGGCAACTCATCTAAGAATGATTGTAGAAAATTTACAATTGGCTATAAAAGAATGTTCTCAGTTGTTATCTCAGGGTTTAATTGAGCCAACCAGGTTAGATTGGGCATCCTAAGCATTTTATGTTAATAAAAGGGCAGAACAGATCATTGAAAATAAGAAAATGCTAGTCATTGATTATCAACCTTTAAATAATTTTCTCAGAGATGATAAGTTCCCTCTACCAAAGATTTCATCTCTATTTACTCTTTTGTCCTCTACAAAAATTTTCTCAAATTTTCTCAAAATTTGATCTCAAAGTGAAATTTTGGCAATTGGGAATTAAACATGAAGATCATTACAAGACAAGCTTTTGTATTCTAAATCACTATTATCAATGGATAGTCATGCCTTTTGGTCTTAAAGTTGCTCCATCCTTGTTCCAAAAAGTAATGGTTAAAATTTATGAGCCTCTTCTTCACAGCTCATTGATTTACATTGATGATGTTTTATTATTTTCTGAAGACGAAGAAAGCCATTTTCACCTTCTCAATAGTTTCATAAAGATTACAAAAAGTGTGGTGTAATGTTATTAGCATCAAAAAATGCACCTGGCAAAAAAGGAAATTCAATTTCTTGGGATGCTCTTCAGAGATAGAAAATATCATCCTAGTTCACACATCGCTTCAGAATTATTGAAGTTTCCTGATGAGAATCTTTCTCATAAACAAATTCAGCAATTTTTAGGAATAGCAAATTATCTCAAAGATTTTGTTTCCCACTACACTAAAAAAGCAAATCTTTTAAGACACATGCTAAAGAAAGATGCTCTTACTTGGACAGATAAGCAAACAAAGGCAGTATAAACTTTAAAAAGAGAGCTCCAAAATTTGCCACCTCTCTAGATTCCCTCAATAAGAAAAAGATTTTTACAAATAGATGCCAGTGACAAATATTGGGGAACTCTCAAAAGAGCATGAAGGAAAGAAACAAATTTATGCTTATGGTAGTGGAAAATTCAAACATTATGAACTCTATTATCACTCCACTTTCAAAGAAATCCTGCCCATCAAGAATAGAATCAAAAAGTTTGAATTCCACTTTATTGGCCATCACTTCACTGTCTTTATGGATTGTTCTTCTTTTCCAAAGATGTTATAATTCAAGGGAAAAATTCTTCCTCAATCTCAATTGCTTAGATGGAAAGAATGGTTTTCACTTTATAAATTTGATGTTGAGCATATCAAAGGAGATAAGAATCTCTTTCCAGATTTCCTATCTAGACCATATAACTTCTCCGTCTCTCTCATAAGTACTATGAAGACTATTCCACTTATTTTTATGGCATCCTCTTCCTCATCCTCAATCCCATCTTCTTTAAATATGGAATTTCCTTTTATCAACAATTTTCCTCCTAAAGTCTAAGAAAACATTTCTAAAAAAACTCTCCATGACTTAGTTCATAAATAAACATTTTGGCATCAATTTCTCCTAATTCAAAAATATGGAACCTTTTTCATTAGGAGATTAGCTATCCATCCAACTCATCCTTTCCTTAGACCCTTCACTTTTATGAAATTTTCTAACAACAGTTTTGGATCTAGCCAAAAGAATTTCTTGTCTTTATATGGTCCTTCTGCCATACTTTCTACATTATAATGGAAGTCCAGCCCTTTGAACTTAGGACTTATTTGATAGTGCTTAGAAGAAGGGAAATGAAAAACACTCATTTCGTTACTTTTTTGGAAGGGTTTGCTCCTTTACAAGAATGGGAAAACATGCTCACAGGAGAATAAAAAAATTTGAAACAGACCATTTCAAAAGTTTAACAAGTTTAATCATCCTCCATCAAAAATGGACACTTCAGGTCATTGGCAAAAGCCCTATTAAACTTAAAGTCTCTTTAAAGTATTTTGTCTATAAATCATTTCCTTATTCCATGAGCAAGGATTGCAGATAACACTTTAAGGACTTTGTTCAATTTCAACATTTCATATGTGGTTTAAACAATGCTCTAATTCAAGAGTTTTGGCCTCCTTCCTCTCTAGATACACCGGGGATGTCATATCCACTAGAATATTGTAAGAAAATTATAGATCTAAAGGAAGAATGGAACAATCAACACAAAACATAGATTTACCATGAAAGCAGCAAACAAGTCCTTTGTCCACTTGATGACACATTTGACCTAACTGAAAACTCTGGACCCATCTGATAGTTGTTTCACAATATCCATGTGACTTTACATATGGACAGTAAAATGATGACACCCACTATAGCAATGTGACAAAAGAATTATTGGAAGCTGACTCGAACTTAGACATGAACCTGTCTCCCAGTCATAAGCCAATTAATAAATAAAGATGTTATGTAATAAAGTTTATGTGTGAGCTATTTACTTTATTAAAAGTAATGAGTGTACTGTTTGCTTTAGTAAAAGTTTGTCAGTATGAGCTATAAAATAAACTTAGTGGGTTGTAACTTTAATAATTGTATTTTATATTTTGTAAGCTTCAACTCCTATATAAGGAATCAGTTTGTAAGTAAGAATGCAGAGAACCCTTTAGTTCCTGCCCATTATGAAATAATAACTATAAGCTTCTAAACTTCTTGTTTCTCTTCTTAAATCTTTTAAGGTATTAATAAATGTTCATTTGAGATCTTAATTGACTTCATAGTTGTCACAGCTAGTAGATTCTTTATGAATCATTACCATCTGACTAATGATCCTTTAAGTGGAATTGTACATTTTAAAAGGCCTAGTCTTGTTAAAAGGCTTATGTATGCCTAAGTGTTTGAGAGACATGGCATAACTGAATTTATGATCTCCATATCTTATAGTATCTGAGCCATTAAGAGATTATAAACATTTATTAATACATTAACTAATGGTAGAAGAGAAATATCTCCTAATATGCAAACAACAACTCCTCCTCCATTAAACTCACCAATAATTCTTGCTCCTATTTCCTTACCCTTTTCTCCTATATATATATATATATATATATATATATATATATATACATATATATATATATATATATACATATATATATATATATATATACATATATATATATATACATATATATATATATACATATATATATATATATACATATATATATATATACATATATATATATACATATATATATATATATACATATATATATATACATATATATATATATATACATATATATATATATATATATATATATATATATATATATATATATATACACACACATATATATATACATATTTGTAACAACCCACACCCACCCTAGGAATTTTCGTGATAAATTGCTTGATTTAGAACTATTAAGGTTAAGTGTGTGCTTGTGTGAACATTTGTGATCTAAGTGATTGATGAGTATATGACATATTAAATTAATTTTAATATACATAATATGAGTTGCTATTGTGAAATAAATGATTTACATGAAGTGCATTTGCATAAAAGAATTTATTTTAAATAAAAGGAATTTTCATGCATAAGACAATTTTTAAGCATAAAATAATTTTATGAGTATTTTAAAAATATTTTAAAATAAATATTTTTGGGGGAAATATTACATAAATAATAAGAAAAATATTTTTTAATTTTAATTTTATTCAGCCCAATAATTTAAGTGAAAGCCCAAATACCCAAAAGCTCACTACACAAAAATCCTCCTAACCTAGTTCATTAAGGGTATTAGTGGAAATTTCACCCCCAACCCTAATATTTATTCTAAATTTTGGCTAGACCAAGGTTCCAACAGCCATTCTCTTATTCTTTTTGTATCTTGGAAGAAAATTCTCTCAAAATATTTCTCTCTATCGAAATTAAGAAAACACCTTTCCGTTTCGCGATTTCTTGACCGTAATCATAAGTTTTTCTTCTCTTTTGATTTCTAAACTGATTTCTATGAAATAAATTATGGGAAAATTATTTTGACCTGGTTTATTACTGATTTTTATAGATTTAATTCTATTTGGGTGAGTTTTTGGGAGAGAAAATCTATTTTCTACCGAAAACACGATTCTTTTCGCGAGATTTCTCTAAAGGTGAATTTTATAACTTAAAATCACAATTTTTATGCGTAAACATCATGGGGAGGGGGCGATTTGTGTATGATTATGTCCTAAACTGATTTTTAATTTGTTTTGATGGAAAATATTGGATTAAATAATATTTCTGCATATTTTTTTGATGACTGGAAAGTTTTGAAAAACAAAGGAGATCAAGGTTTTTGTGTTAGAACTTGGAAGTTGGAAAATATTATTCTTGAATGGACATATGGCTGCCAATTTGTATGAGAAAGTGGTCTAATATGATATTTTTTTTGTTTAGATGAAAAATAATGATTTGAATCATGTGTCTGTTTATCACTGAAATGAACGAGATGCGCAGAAAGTGCGAAAACTCATGATTTTTCACCTAAGCCTTTAAACTTGGAATTTTTTTATATAAATCCTATCTATGGCTGCTGAATCAAGTAGGGATGTGTAATAAACTAATACTTTCTATGATTGAATGAAAAATAATAGTTTAAACAATTTGTTTACATATTTTTGAAATGACCGAAAAATATCAAAAACAAGAAAATTCATGGTTTTGTGCTCTATAATCCAAAATTTGAATTTTTATGTATAAACAACACTATGTGTGGTTGATTCTTATGAATTTAAATTTTTAAATGATTTTTGTTGTATTTACATGAAAAATCTTGGTTCAAACCATGTTTTTACATATTTCTGAAATAGACGGAAAGTGCGAAAAGAAGAAGAATTTAGTCTTTACCTTGGTAATGCATTCGGCCTATATAAACATTTTTCTCCCAATGTTTATAAATTTTATGTGATGTGTTTTGATGATTTTTGACATGTATGTATGTATAATAAATGATAAAATTGCATGTTAGTTGAAGGTATGATTCTAGATAAGCTTAAATGCATTATGGTATACTTAAGGTATCTTAACATTATATTGTGTTTAGAATGCAAATGTGGTTGAGAAATATGGAACTAGATGTTATGATGACTTGATGATGAACATATGGTTATGAGTTGATGAAGTGAAAGGGATAATAAAGGTTAAGCATGATGCTTGAAACGTAAATTGTTAAGATGACATGTATGGAAGTGTAAAGTGAATTAAGATAACTGTTAAAGTGAATTGATATTGAGGGAATAATATTGTAATGACCTTAAAAGGGTAATAATGTGATTGTAATGTGATATCAAGAGAGCCTATAAGGCCTAAGTATGTAAGACTTTCAAAGTCAACGTGTTATGTGCAAGTGACGAGTACACCTATGTGTGGACTTTAAGTGTATGTGTATAATATATGTGCATGGGGTAGTTATGGGATAGGAGCATCATGAGTAAACAAATACTAAGTATTAAATCAAATATTATGTTAGAGTTTGAGGAGCTTTAGAAGTGCAAAGGGACTACGTGTACTAGAAGCAAAGGAACCCCAAGGTGAGTAAACATCATATTTATTCTACAAGTGTGAGCAAACACTATGTTCATGTTACAAGTACAAGTAACATTTTGTTATGTTACAAATGTATGAAAACATGTTATGTGAGCCTTTGTGATCTTTGAAACCCAAGTTCTTTCTATTCTAAATATTATTACATAAATTCTTTTACAAGCTTGGGTTGCCAAAGGGCATTTGGTCCAAAACTCTTTTGTTTATCCAATGAGAATTTCTTATGATTAACACCCTAACTTGTATTTTTTCTGGAACTACACTATCATTGTATCCTTGTTTGAAAGCTAAACCACTATTGTTATTGGAATACATGTTATTGTTGCCTTATGTGATATTGTTAATTGTGATTACCATTAGCTCTAGCTATGGTACCTTTTACCCTTTATGCAGAATCCTCGTGCCGATGCGGATAATCATCGAAACCTGTGCACATAGTCTTAACCCGTTGGATAGGGGTAGTGTATCCACCTCAGCTAGAAGGGATGGTTATAGTTGTGGAGCCTGATCAGCTTCATGCCTTATAAGTGATAGGAGTTGGAATTTGGTACAAGGCCACCTCTCCTTAAGTGTTTGAGTGATAGAGCAATAGCCTTCACTCATCATAAGTGATAAGTGTGATTTCTGCAAACTTGCCAAATTGAACCCTTACTAAATTGCAACCTGATTCATGAACTATAAATTGATGTGATGTAAAATGGTATGGATTTAGTGTTATTTCAAGTGCATTTTAGTTGCTTTTTAGGTATATGTTTAGTATATTATAATGCATTTTGTGTTTTATTCCCTTAATATTTATTCGACTAATATTTTTTCAAGATATCTCCTTAACCTGATAGTTTTAAAAGTATTTTATAGTCAAATATCAAAAGACATCAAATTTTGGAATTCACTGGTGCCTAGTCATCACCAAGTGTGCTGACTCGGCACCAATGGCTACTATGCCGAGTTGTTGAGTAGAGGATGAGTTGGTGCCGAGTTGGCACACACCAAAAGAAAGGATTCTTCATAAATAGTCTGCAATGCTTCAGTTATAACTTCCTCTACACAACTTGGATTAAAACGATTCAATAAGCTATGGAAAGCTGATAAAAAGGCCTACAACTTTCATGAAGACCTCAAAGTCTAATTTTGCCATCTAAATTGTCTGAAATGCCCTTGAAGTTTCTGAAGCAGTTATTAGGTGACTTTTCACAAAGTGTTGCATTTCTTCACGAATAGTATGCAATGTTTTAGTCATAACTTCCTCTACACAATTCAGATTAAAAAAATTCAAGAGGCTATGCAAAGCTAATAAAAAGGCCTACAACTTTCATGAAGACCTTGAGTCTAATTTTTCCATCTAAATTGACCAAAATGCCCTTGAAGTTTTTGAAGTAGTTATTAGGTGACTTTTCACAAAGTGTTGCATTTCTTTATGAAATGTTATGACTTTTAATTGTTCAAAGCCTTTAAATAGTTGAGGTTTCTACTGTAAAAGACATCTAGAAAATCATAATACAAGTACAGAGTATTGTATTAAGAAGAAAAAGAGAGATCTTACAAGTTTTAGCACTTTTAAGTACAGCACTTTGGGAAACTATTCTTGTATCAAGGCTTCTAATCTTGAAAAGGGCTAGTAAAAGATTTCTATAACTTTTTCTTTACTTAATCTATTTTATTTCTTGATGATTGAATGTTTAACTTTCTTTTTATAAAATATCTAATAATGCATCAAGGCTAAAGTACTTGTGATTAGAATTGCAATACAAATTTAGTCTATGAACTTCATTTTGATATTTTGTTAATGAATGATTGATTTGGCTTCAATTAAGTTCTTAATAGTTGTTATATATGCTTGATCACCATATGTAATATGTTAGTTAAGAATTTGCAATGAGAATTGGAATTCTTAATGGAAAAGTAATTGATGTCACTTAAGTTAAAAGATTAATTAGAATCTACTTCTAAAGGGATAAAAAGAATTAACATTAAACTTCATGGTTTTTGTTTACATTTACATTGACATGAGAGTGTGTGTAAGTCTATTCAAAAATACCTTTAATTGACTTAGAGATAAGCTTTTAGAGATTTCAGGTTAATTCTCCAATCAACTCATTCATAATCTTATTTTATATACATGTTAGAAGTTCATTGATTTAAATTTAATTTGTAATTCTAACCTATTCTCTTTCTAGAAATTGTTTAATAACTATTAAATTATTTAGAATTTAGTGATTTGTAGTTAAATTAGTAGTTAATTAGTTACTCAAACTCCAATTATTCTTTGCCTATTCATCTTATTATTTGTTCAGTTAATAATAAATTCATCATTTTTCCCAGTGTTCGACCCCTTGCTGATCCTATATTTAGTCATAAGTGCTAGGGTATAATAATTTGTCTACATCATAAATCATGAACTATATGTATAAGTTATGTGTTTCCTTTCAAAGGAATATGTGATATGTATGTGCCTTATCATTTACTCATTGAGATCATCTATCTCACCCCTTTTTCCTTGTGTGGTTCCAGGTGAGCAAATGTAAGGAGGCAAGGTGATGGCGCAAGCATTCTACTTCGCTTAGGGAATTCCATGTCAAAGTTATCAATAATACTATTTTTATGAAGTCTTGTCATTAGATGCTTCGGGAATATTGATTGATACTTATTGATATATATTATTTTCCTTATGGATTTTATATGAATTGATTTATTTTGGTCTTCCGCAATTTATGGTATTCATCTAAATGTTTTAAATGAGTTAATGTAAGAGGTTTGGTAAGATCCTAGGCATGATTTGTTTATATGTAAGTGGGTTTTATGGGTGTGGGTGACCTTATGTCTCCCCATGTTCTAAGACTGTCATATCTCTAAGGTTAGGATGTGACAATATTATTGTTGGCACCATATTCATAGTGGGCTGAGCATTTGTTAGGCCAAAAAATCATTAATTAATTTAGGCCCATAGAATGACAATTTAGAGCCCGTAACACATAGTACCCAGTAGACCTTTAGGAGAACAAGTCAAATTCTCAATAGAATCTGGAGACTTATAGAAGAAAGGTGAAGTGCTAAAACATGGGACTAACAAATTTAGAGTAAAAATTGCCACCAGTATAGAGCATGGAGCTAAAACACAGCTTGAGGCAAAAGAAAAGGGATGGTGGCATTATGGAGGAAATGGAGCTAGAATTTAGGAGCTAATTATTTGCTAATGCTATAAATACAAAAAGACTTCAATAACAGGAAAAAAAGATCAATTAATCAAACAACAACAGTCTATCAATTTTCGAGCTTCAACAGCTTCTTATTTACATTTTCAAATTATCCAAGTCTCCCTGGCTTTCATTTATTTTCACAGTACTTACAATTTACATTTTCAGAAATCCTTGTATTTAATGTACACATTAATACAAATCAAAAAGTTACAAATTCATATTTTCTCTTAGTGTCTTGTGTAAGAATTGGTGAAGATGTATCAATGAATCCAAGTTTCTTATGAGGCTACTATCCCTTTGTCTCTTACACAGTCAATTGATTGGAAGTCAAGTATGGGTGAGACCCCTAACAGTCTCTAGCACGCTCAGCATCAATTTCAATAAAAAAGGGCATTTGACAATATTTTTTATCAACAACATTTTTTAGCATGCTTAGTAGGACCTATCATGCAATGGTGCCAAGAAAGAATAGTAAGGATAATTAAAATGCTAAACTGACTGTATCTCAAGATACAGAAGAAGTGGTTGCAACAATAGTGCTTAGATATGTACCTCAAATAATTGAATAAATTGAGAAGAGTCACAGTCCCCTGCAGGCTAATGATATCCTAGAGAAAATAAATGATTTAACACCTCATACTTCTTAAGGCATTGATGGACATCTAGATTTCATGGATAAGAACATCTCTCTCATAGAGAAAATCATGGCTGATATTAAGACTTTTTTGGAGCAAATGGCATCTGGGCAAACTCCAACCTCTGGTGTGGTTACTTCTAGTCTTAACTAGTCCACCGAACAAACTTCTAAAGAATCCATGGATTTGGAGAAGTCTAATGGTGTACCTTTAATGGAATTTCAACCTATACTACAACAAATTAAGGAGACTCAAGGTTTGTCAAAAACTACCATCAATACTGGCCACCCTTTCGATGGCAGGCCTACACAACAAATACCACAACCATTGCCTCCACAATAAGTACCACAACAATTCTAAGGGCATATCACCCCAAAGACCAATCATGTAGCATACACTAGGAATGAGACAACATTTGCACAAGCATCATGCATGGGGGACAACCAAAGGGTGGGAATAGGAATTCATATACTTGGTGTGGTGGCGGCTCAATATCCTCCAGCTGGTTTTGCTCCTCCTACACCTTATGTGAATTTAGAGGCCATTAGACATGTTGTACAGGAATTGTATGGTCTAGGCCTTTGTCAAATTGGTAAGCTAGAATTCCACAAGCCGTATCCTAAAGCCATTGATAGAAAGAATCCATATCTAAAGGGTTACCCGATCACAGATTTCATTTTGTTTTCTGTAGAAGATGGACAATCCACATTAGAACATATTGTAAGATTTATAATTCATGTGGAGACTACCCAGGAGTCTTTATCAAAGTCTGTACCAACATCTTCTAAGGGGGTTTGCTAAAGACTTTGTCAAATTCCAATATAAAGAGAAAGAGTCTACCTCTGACTTTTCACCCACCAACTGCCACTCAAAACAAATAGCCCAGGTTTGTACTACCACCTATGAGAGTTAAGGAAAATCACTGACATTTTGTTTACCATAGAATGTTTCCATAGTCTCTTACTAGAGCCTAAAAAAGGAGGCTCCAATGGAAGAGGGCAACAATAAAAAGGGGGGTCAGGCACTAAAGAAGAGTAGACAGAGGAAAATGAACTTGCAGGCATGGAGTCTATAGGTAGTAGCATAGAAGACATGAGAATGCAGGAAATCAAAATGGGTCAAATTGCTATACATTTGAGATGTTCAATAGTGACCATCACTTTGCCAGCCTCATTTTAAATGTTTGGAGACAAAGAGCTTGAAGAAGAACCTCAAGATGAATCAGAGACTTAAGGGGCAACTTCTGAGAAACACACTGTTTGTAGTAGGGTCACCATCCAAGCCATAAGACCTGGTGTTCCAAAAAGGGTCATCTTTAAGAAGATTGCAGAAAGGATTACTAAACACATCAAGCCATTGTACATTAAACCTCACTTTAATGGGAGGCTATAATACCCTATTAGAGTTAGTAATGGTGACACTATAATGTTCATCTAATGTACCATTCAAGGCCTTTCTAACATATTAAGATTCATAAGAATACCATAAGAAGTAATTTTACAGAATAATGTGACAATGAGTAAAGAATGTAATCAAATTTGATAATCACTTTTACAATAAAAAAAAAAGTCAAATTAAGTTTGACTTAATGTTACTACGTTAATTATTTATTTGAAATGTGAATCTTAAGTGCTAGCGAATGGGCATTAGCATCTCCTAAGTTATTGGGAGATAATAATAGTGACATGAGAAGTTGATTTTAATTAAAGTTACAATGGTACAATTAAAGTCAAACTTAGTTTGACCTAGTGTGTCTACATCATTTACCACTTGAACAATGCTATTGAAGGGCTAGAAAATATGGACTATAGATTTATCTAGTAATGTCTAGAATGCATAGTGATATTAGACGATAGAAATATATATACTAAAGTGAAAATAAAGAAATTGAAAATCTATTAAGTTACTAAGTTTGAAATGTACATATATAAGCTTGCTAATGGGCATTTGAACACCAAAGGCCAAAGCCCACTTGGATGGCCAGCCCATTGGGCCTATGGTTGAATAAACATGTCAACCTCACACTCGAAGATGTGATAGTCCTAGGGCATAGGTAACCATAAGGGCACCAATAACTCATAGAACCCATATTTATAACCAAACTCAATATGATATCAGTAACAATTACATTGCCTAAGATCACAACCTGCATACCAATCACACTTTCCATAATAGATTCATTGTTGATTCTCATACTTATAATCAATATCAATTTACCATTCAATTTACACATTAATATAGCACTTGTCAAATAATTTTGATCACATCAAATTCAATTGGACTATCTTACACATATGGAGAAACTAAAGAGTTTCAAACATAGTTACAAATACAAATAATTATGTAAAGCCAAATTATTACTTTTGACTTGGAAATCCTTGAGGAAGAAATGATTGCTTGAAGAATCAACTTGTTACTATCCAATAGACTTTTGAGAACACTTAATCTTCATATACAAAAACTGGTGAGTGGAATGGGTGAGCTTCGGGAAAGCTTAGTGAGCAAAGAACACAATCAATATTTGGAAAATTTAAAATATGATTCACTGATCATTTACTTATAAATTCATGAAATCTAAATATTTACTTTATGCTATTTACTTTATGCTAATTTCAATATTTGAGGAAATTATACAAATAAATCTCCATTTTCAACTAACTGTTCATGTATGAAATCTTTTGAATCATAGCGCTTTAGTTATTTTAATAAATCATATGAGATGTATTTTTGGAATAATTGGAGATACTTTACTCTTTGTAGTAAATAGATTATAGTATATAAAGTTCACATTTGAATTCAACTAGTAACCCATAATTCTTATCTTCATTAAAATGTAATAATCTTTAGTAAAGTTATAATATATTTAAGCAGTTTTCAACACTAGTGGTATATAAATAAGTATTTAAATTTATAAGATTCTAGAGATTTCAAACTTAACTATATATGCTCATATTTTGAAATTTCATATTCATTAGAAGTTAGACAAAATTTTACAATATAAATTTAATATCTTTTAAAACATATACTTCTTGGGGTCTTCACAAACTTATCTCAAACTCTGGTATGATTAGAATAGTATAATAATTCTCCACACTTAGGTACACAAATAAACATTTAGAACCATAAGGTTTTAGGAACCTCCATTTATCATTTTATACAAATATATTTTGGAACTTTGTATTTCTTAGAAATTAGACAACTTTATACAACATATATTTAGTTTAAACATATAATTATAGACAATTGAAATCTATTTATTACATATATATAATTCTTTAAAAAATTCATAATTCATTAGAAGAAATTTAAAATAGTAATTCAGTATACATGTAACAACCCACATCTACTCTAGGAGTTTTCATGACCAAATTGCTTGAACTTAGAGTTGTCTGATGTGATTCATGAGTATGTGGCATATTAAATTAATTTTAATATGCCTAATATGAATTATTAGTGTGAAATAAATGATTTATATGAAATGTATCAACATGAAAAAATTTCTTTTTTTTTTTTCATAAAATGAATTTTAGGTAAAAAGATGATTTTTGAGCAGAAAATAATTTTATGAGTACTTTTAAATAAATGTTTTGGGGAAAATTTTAATGAAAATAATAAGAAAAATATTTTATTTTTAATTACTTATAATCAGCCCCTAAATTAAATAAAAAGCCTAAATACCTAAGAGTCCACTATACTAAAACACTCCTAACCTAGCTCATTAAGAGTAATATGGGAAAGTACCCAAGACCTTACATATAAATTCAAGAAATTTGGCTAGCCCTTGAATTCTAGCAGCCACCCTCTGTTATTTCATTATTTTTGCAGAAAAATTATCTCAAATTTATTCTCTCTACCAAAATTCACAAAACACCTTCAATCTTTGCAATTTCTTAACCATATTCGTAAGTTTTTCTTTCCTTTTAATTTCTTATTTGATTTCTATGAAATAAATTATGAGAAAATTTTTTTGAACTAGGTATTTACTGATTTCTATAAATTTAAATCACTTTGGGTGAATTTTTGATAGCGAAATTAATTTCTCTACCGAAAACACCAACCTTCCTATGCGATTTCTCCAAAGGTGAATCCTGTAACCAAAAATTGAAATTTTCATGCATAAAATTTCCTATATCATTAAATTCTAAACTGATTTTTTATGTGTTTAGATGAAAAATATTGGATTAAATCATATTTTTGCATATACTGTAATGACCAAAAAGTTTCAGACCTAGAACTTGAAAGTTGGAAAATTCTATGATTATATATATATGGATGCCGATTTGGGTATGATGGAATTATAAAGTGATATTTGTTTTGTTTGGATGAAAAATAATGATTTAAATCAAGTGTTTGCATATTTTTGTAATGAACGGAAAGTGTGGAAAGCTAGAAAACTCATGATTTTCACTCTAAAACTCTAAACTTGGAATTTTCATGCATAAGATATGTCAATGGCTTCCAATTAGTACATATTGATGTTCATAACTAATATTTGTTATGGTTGAAAGAAAAATAATGATTTAAAACACTTATTTATATATCACTATAATGATCGAAAAGTACCAGAAATAAGAAAGGTTTATGGTTTTCACCCTAAAACCTAAAATTGGAAAATTTTCATGCATATGGATTTATATATATGCCAATTCCTACATGTTTATGTTCTAAAATGATTTTTGCTTTGATTACATGAAAAATCTTGGTTCAAACCATGTTTCTATATATTACTGTAATAGATGGAAAGTGTGAAAAGTAAGAAAATTCATATTTTCTCTTTAATGGAATATTTAGCCATTGTTGGGATTTTTATACCAATGTTTATATTTTTACGCAGTGTATTTTAATAATTATTGAAAGTATGAATGAATGATAAATGGTTAAATTGCATGTTGGTTGAAGGAATGACTCTAGACAAGGTTAGAAGCAATTTGGTATACTTAAGGTATCTTAACCTTATGTTGTGATTAATATGTGAATGTGATTGGATAATATGGAAGTAGGTTGTATGATGACTTGACAATGAATTAATGATCTTGAATTGATGAAGAGATTGATTGAATGAATTGGTCATAAGAGATAAGCACGGCATTTGAAAGGTTATTTATTAAGTTGACATATATGGAAGTGTTAAGTGTACTAAGATGATTATTAAAGTGAATTGATATTAAGATAATGATATTGTATTGATCTTAGAAAGTTATTGACATGAATTATAATGTATTTTCATATGGGCCTATAAAGGCTAAGTGTACAAGATTTTTAAAGTCAACATGTTGTGTTCAAGTGATGAAGTGCACTTATATGAGCAATTATAAGTGTATGTAAAGGTTATACGTGCACAAGGTAGTTATGGGATAAAATAACATCATGATTAAATAAATATTAAGTATTGAATTAAATATTATGTTAGAGCTTGAGGAGTTTTAGAGGTTCAAAAGGGCTACGTATACTAGAAGCGAATGAACCACAAGGTGAATAAACATTATGTTCAAGATACATGTATAAGTTATCATGTTATATGAACCTTTGATATCTTGAAACCCAAGTTCTTTTCTATTTTTAATTATGACTAAATGATTTCTTTATAAGCTTGGGTTGCCAAAGATCATTTACTCCAAATCTATTTTGATTATTCAATGACAATAAAGTTCCTTTGTGATTTGTTGCCTTGCCTTACTTTCTTTCTAGAGCCATACTGTTATTTATCTTTTGTTCAATAAGCTAAACTGCTATTGCTATTATGATACATGTTATTGCTTTCTTAAGTGCTATTGTATAAGTGACTACCATAAATACGAGTGAATTAAGCAAGAGTCTTCATTTGCTTATGTAAATTCGAGTGAATTAAGCAATGTCTTCACTCACGAGTGAATTGAGCGAGAGTCTTCACTCACTTATATAAATTCAAGCGAATTGAGTAGTGTCTTCACTCATGAGTGAATTGAGCAAGAGTCTTCACTCACTTATGTAAATTCGAGTGAATTGAGTAGTATCTTCACTCAAGAGTGAATTGAGCAAGAGTTTTCACTTACAAGTAATAAGTGTGATTTTCTGCAAACCTTGTTAAATTGCAAACTTTGATTCATGAATTATAAAATATGAACTATGTGTTAGAAGCTTTGGGTTTCCTATTTAAAAAGGGATATATGTTATCGTATGTGCCATATTGTTTACTTATTAAGATCATCTATCTCACCCCTTTTTCTTTGTATGGTTATAGGTGAGTAGTATGAGGAGGCAAAGCGATGGCTCAAGTATCCTACTTCGCTTCGAAATTTCCTTGTCGAAGATAATTAGTTTAATATGTTATGAAGATTTATCCTTAGACACTCTAGGAATATTTATTTTTGGATGTTTATTTTGAAATGTTATCTTTCTAGGTTTTAATTGGATTCTAAATATTATTTCCTTATGGATTATGTTTAAAGTATATTTTAACTATGTTTCCGCAACTTAAGGTTTTCTAAAAAAAGAAAGGAGTTTATTTAAGTTAATGTAAGAGGTTTTCGTATAATCCTAGATAGTATTTGTATAAGTAAAAGTGGGTTCTACGGTCATAGGTGATCTTATATCTCCCCATATTCTAGTACCGTCATGTCTCTGAAAATGGGATGTGATAATACAAATCTTCAAAATTCAAACTTGATAAGAGTATTAAAAATCTTTTAATTTTTAGATGAATACTCATATGAATAATTGTCTCGTCTTATCAATACACGTATTTCTTGAAAACATTTTACACTTAATAGGTTATAAAATCAATAACATAAAGTTCTGATATATTTTATATCTCAAGGAAAAATATATAGATATATTTAAATCTTACAATTCTTGTTATAATTAAAATACAACTTTATAAAACTATATAACTATATAATTTTCAAATACTTAAGTAAAATTTGTATACATACATGTGAAAGGAATTTTTTGGAATTCAAGAAATCTATAAATAATTAACTTTAATATCTATGGTTTACTTATTAAATGATAAACTATAATCAAATAATTTTTATTATATAATGACATATATCATTTATATATTTAAAATAGAATTACATAAAATTACTATTGATATTCATATAAAAACATATATTAATTTTATGAAAACCATACATATTTATAATTTAAATACTTTTATCAAATAAACATGTCATTAAGTAAATGATAATATTATTGATGCTTTATATATTTCAAAAGACATTAACAAATTACAAGGAACCTTTTATACGCATATGTATAATTTTTTTTAATTCAAGAGAAACAATATTCTAACTTATAATCATTTCCATTGGAACAAATCTTCTATGGATGTAGTGTCAATTGGTCATTCCATCTTTAAGTCACATTTGGCAAATAGGGTGACAACATTCTTAGATCTTATAATCAACTTGGTTGGGTATCAATGAATAAGAATTTCAATATGTTTAGGCTACAATGTCATTAAGGCCAACAGAGATCATTCATTTAATTGGGGTGGCGGCTCTTTTGAGCATACACAAAGCAAAGGCTTTTGATACGAGCTTGCTCTCATATAGTTGGGATAGAGGCTATTTATAGCATACCCGAAGCATAAACACCCTTAAATTTTGGGTGGAGATGCTTTGGCATACCTTAGGCAGACGTTCTTTATAGAACATACCCCCATATTACTGTATAAAATCTAATTCCTGTGTGCACATAGTCTGATGTCTTGTCCACATCAGACGGGGATCTCTGTGTTAAGGTTAATCCTTGATAAAAAGGGAAATTTGGAATTTCATAAATTTCTAAGGTTCAAATGGCTCATTTGAGTTCAAGATTCACATATAGTTTCTGAAAGATTTTTCAGATACTAGTAGGAAAGAGTTACTCCAGGTAATACTTAAAACATATATAAGGTCCTTTCAGTATTTAAGGCTCAATAGCTTAACAATAACGATATTACCAATAATTATGCAGGTAATTCTTCTTTAGGAAGGATATTAACTATTAATTTAATTTTATATACAACTTCCTATATTTTTAACTCGCTCCTTTAACCATAAGAATTTTTATATAGTTACCATTTAGATATAAATACATATATATAAGCAAGATGCTTATATATAACATTAATCATTTTTGGTAGCTTTTCCAATTATTCTCATGAAGCATTTGGAATTTTCCTTAATTAATACTTTGAGAATATATATACATTTTCTTAATATTTTATGACAGTACCTTGGGTATCATATTTATTGGAATATTAATTAAATTTATAATTTTTGTAAATCATTAAAAATCAATTATGATATACATTAACATTTAATAATTATTACTTATCAATAAACAATGGGATTTAATATTATCATAAACATGCCTCTTAATTCTACAATAATAATATTTTATTAACTTTGAATATTTTGAACTTAAACATAACATTACGTACTCTTCGCTCACCTGGACTGTAGATCACTATCTAGCTAACCATCCACTTCTCATTGTTATCCTCCGAATTCCCCTTTGAAATTCTTCCAAGAACACAATATCATCGATTAAATACTATTATACCATTTCTTTATTATCTATCTTTAAACTTTAAATTATCTACTGAAAATTCGGCAACATCTCCTCTAAACTAAGATTAATTCCCAATTACTATAAATCTAATTTATCAAAAATAACACAATTAATTGGTCTAACTTGGACCTTCAATATACTAATCTTATCAGCCACTTCCATTCTTTATTATCAAACTAACATTCAACCAATTCAATTCAATCAATACCAATCTCAACATCTCACTTCAATCTTTCAATTAATCACCAATAATACTTATTAATCGTATGAATAACAATTATCTCAATTCAATTATCCAATTTCACTAATTAATTGCAATAAACTATTTACCCAAATTCTTACAAATAAATTCATAATTCAATATCTATATACAATTAGAAGTTGAGATTTATACCACGTGACTCAGTTTAATGAGTTAGAGCTACTGTTCAGAATCGCCAATTTTAGGATCGCTGGAAAATTCAACAATGACTGAATTATGATCCAAGGGTACCAATAGTTAGCTTACGACTTGAGAAGTCTAGATATATATTTCACTTTTTGCAATTCACTAGACAACGGTTGGAAATGGCATCAATAGCTGGGGGAAATCGCTGGATTCCAATCAAAATAAAAGTTATTTAAAAGTAACAATTGATATACTAAATTAAAGTTGGAATCATCAAGAGTTCATTCATACCAATATTGTCAAAAAAGGAGATCGAAAATGGCCTAGAAAGTCACGGCTGGCAAACATTTAGACGTCACGTGTGCCTCTATCTAGTGGCTACTGGCGATGGGCTTCTACCGGTCTACTGGTCAGCAAGCGCTCTTTCCCCTGGTGTGGCACGTGTCAGTCGGCGATGACTAGAGAGCGGTGGACTGGAGATGTAGCTCTCTCTCTCTCTCTCTCCCCGTTCTCTGCCTCTATCTGTTCTATTTGTTTTTCCTTTTTACCAGTTTTGGGCTATGGAGGAATTTAAGTTTTGTTTTTTTGTTTAATCATTCTAACTATAATAATAATAATAATAATAATAATAATAATAATAATAATAATAATAATAATCATTATTATAATTTAGTCACTCAATTTCTAAAACAATAATTTTAACCAAAATATTAACTTCACATAATTCATCATATCATTCAACAATCATAATATAAATCATAATGTGCAATTTCAAATATTAATTAAACAAATATTTCATAATATAATTTCAATTTCTTTAATTTAAACTTTCTCATTTAGATAAATAATAAATTTAAAAATCAATACTTCATTTAACAAAATATTCTCCTAAAAATATTAATATAATAATATAGTAAATTAATATCATTTCAAGCATCAATATAAAATATAATAAATTAATTATTCCAAATATCAATATTAAATTAAAAATAATTCACTATTATAAATACTCATATGACTATTTTAATAAATCATATATATATAATCAAATAGCAATATAAATTTAGTTTATTAATATCAATATAATAATATAAATAAATATCAATATCAATATCGATATTTGTCATCCTCTATAATAAATTCAGTTTTCATAATACTTGCATCTCAATTGTTAAGATCTTTATAAATTAAAATTTACTTAATAATTTATCTTACAAAAAATGTGAAAAATTCACATGTACTCCCAAAGCATTTTAAGCTTAACTCATATATTCATTATTAACTTGGACACGTATTACCATACTAATCAGATATCTTCACATATACTTCTATACGTACGACTTGTACCGGGTTGAGATATTACAGAACATAAATTCTAATGTTAGAATTAGTCAGCCAAGGGACAATTTGATGTTTGAAGAGCTAGCCACAAAATTTGACTAAGAAGCCACCAAAATTAACTAATTCAAATCCTTAAACAACTTGAATTACCATCCTTCTTACATAAAAGTCTAGATACATTTTTAGCATCTCAACACATATGATGACTATCACCAAATTAGATGAAATCTAACTATCTAATTGAATTAGATCATAGCCATCCATTGTGATTAAATCCTAACCATTAGAGTAAGATTGATCAAATCCTCACCATTCAACCTATCACAAACACACACACACACACACACACACATATATAAATTTATGTTATGAACATCATTTGCCAATATCTACATCAAAAGTTCATACTAATCAAAAGAAATTCCTCTCTATACCAACATCAATAAAGAATCTCAACAAATCAAAGTTACCCAAGGTATGAAATTATAATGATCTTCTTTGTTCATTGTACTAAGCATGATTTGGGTGTCACAGTTGTAAAAATCTTCCTTTTCTTTTATAAATATAAAATTTGGCCAATATAAGAAAGTGGTAAGGAAGTGTTCTAAATTTCATTTGAAGGTATCTAATGCTATTTTAGGTAGATGAAAATGATTTGGAAGTGTCAAAGAACTATAGAAACTTGATTTAAGACTTTAAAATCTTAATCATATTAACTTAGTTAAAAGGAGGAATTAGTGTTCTAAATACTTGACTTTAATATTTGATTGATCATATGGGATCATTATCATGCCAATTTCATATATCTATGATAAATTTGAAGATTTGATAATAAATTATAAGTTTTCTCTAAATTTGACCTAAGTGAGACAAGCTATGGTTCTTATGAATCAGAGTGAATCAATTCAAAATAACTAGTGATAATTGATTGTCTAAGAGTTAATTCGATGAATCTATGATTAATTTGAAGATTTGATGATGAATTAATTGTTTTCCCCAAATTCTAGAGTTTATAGGTAAATTGGAGATTTTTAGAATTGAGCTCGAATTCATAAAATTGAAGGGAGAATTAAGCTTAAGAATGATGTAACATGAATTGTATAATGTTAATTTTAAAATTCAATTGATAGAAATAATTTTTCCCAAATTTAATGAATTAGGTTCATTTATTAAATTGGAAGGTGAAAGTGGAATTAATCCCACTGAATATTGGAAATTGGTTAAATTGATTCTAACTGGGTAATATGAAGTTAAAAGGGGAAATTAAGAGGAAAGGAATTATATTTCCTTAAGTGAAAATATTAGGTGATTGGAAAACAACTAAGGGACAATGTTAAAATTAGTGGCTAGTTTATATAGTGTTTCTTGACCTTAAAAGTAATAAGTTAGTACTATAATGAACAATACAAAAGTGTTAACAAGTTAAGCTAGATTTAAACTATTGATATAACAAAGAAATGAGTAATGTGTAATTGAAATGCAAATATATAGAATCTAAAGACAAGGATAAGAACATTGTCCAAGAGTGTGAGGAAGTCACGGCCTTATATAACTTATAATCCTTTACCATTCATCATATTGTACATTGTCCCAAGATTAGAACCCAATTGACTTATTGCCAACTTCTATTTTGTCATCTTAAATATAACCAAATGTTCATTATATCATTATGACATTCATCTAATTTACATATGTTCATTACTAATTACACCAATATAGCTATAATTACATTATGGTTCTTAGTACATATCAATCCCATATCACATTAGTGCTAAACCTTCGGCAACCATGGAGCTCTAAAATAATGGTCTTCATAGTATAGAATTATAACACTTGAAATTAGCAAAACAACTTCCAAGCAAATGAGTAAGACTTGGCATTTACTTTGCTGACTTGTCAATCATACTTGAAAACTTTAAACAACTACAGAATGAGATGAGGCTCAGTGAGTACATAATAATATAATATATATGGTAAGTACAAGGACTATTATCAAGAAGGGCCCTTTATGGCAATGAAACAATTTTAATCAATGTCGTCATTATGATTCAATTTCTCATTTAAGATGAAACAACATCTTTAGCAAAGATAATATTTTCTTAGAAGCAGAATGCTTCCTACACATATAAATTCAAGAGTGGTGGCCTAAACCTTGCTCACTCATATGCATCACATTACGTAAGACTGATCAAGTCTTATGGTTAGGTGTTCCCCTCTAACAGAGGTTAGGTACTCTTACCCTATCCGTAGGCTTATACTAAGTGCATATGGTCTGATATATTACCCCACATCAGAGGGGTATTTCTACTTATCAATAGGCATCAATAGAAAGGTTTGTATAAAGTTGATAATATGGAATTCAATGGAGGATATGCCAATACAATAATCATTCTCGTCAAAGGTCACAGTACGAAATCATTATAAAAGGCACATAATGGCCATATGGCATGAAGAAATATCATATCCAAGTACATCATTCAACAGGCAATTCATGTTTAAGAAGAAGTTGGGACATTCCAACAACGATGGTTTGATCAACAATGGTTCAAAACATATGGCATATATCATATCATATTATTAAGTACTCACCTTGGACTCCTTTGCTTCTATTTACATTTAACTTTGATGAAAGTGGTTCTCCTTACTGATGCAATCCAAGTGGCTAATAGCAAGGATCCAATGACTTTGCCAAGGGGCTAATTACAAGAGCAAGGACAAAGAAGTTCAAAGGTGCAATTCAAGGCTTGATGCAAGGCTTATGGAACAATCTATCCATAATTAAAGATTGCAAAGAAGAGTCAAATATCAAATTAGGGATTCAAGATTCAAATTTAGATTTGATTAATTTGATTCAAGTGCTAGAAAACAAAACATGAAGATTCAAGCTTGAAGGATGGATTTCGAATGGGTCAATCAAATTAAATTCAAAATTCACTTTGTAATTGGGCTAATTTTATTAAATAAACCCATATCTATCCTTTTTCTATTTTAAGTATTTTAATTACTTATTTTGGGCTTTTTAGTTTTGTTTAAATTAAGCCCAAACTTGAATTTTGTTAGTAAGAATTTATGATTTGCAACCTAGCTAAGATGATATAAATACTTAGCTAATCCAGCAATAGAACAGACTTGATAAATCAAATTTAGTTTTATGAGAAATTTCTCAACTTTGGTTCTTGCTTGAATCAATAATTCAAACTTCCAAAGTTAATCACTTTATTTTGTTCATAACAAACTAAGTTTAATCACTTTGTTTTACTCATAACTTATAAAGGTTCTTTGACACAGGTTCATCATTGGGTTGAGGTTTTTCTTGTTCAAACCTGATTTGGCTTTCCAATGAGTCGCCTCCAAGCATAAAAATATTAGGTTTCAAAGCAGGTCCTTTGGGATTCATATCACTTACACTCTTAGACAATATCCTTATCATTGTCTTTAGATTCTACACATTTGCATTTCAATTACATATTAATTAGTAACTAATGATGTTACTAATTATACCTTATACTTATTTTATTGCTTCAACTCACAATGGAGATGTATCAATAGAGTTATATACATTTTTATATCTATTCTTATTCTTGCTCATTTCCAACCTAGATTCCTCATTCAATTTCATGACTTTAAGTTCAAATTTCAAAATTCCCAATTTGTTCCATAAACCCTAGAATTTGGGGAAAATTATCAATTTCCCTTTCCAACCTCAAATTTACCATAGATTCACCAAATTAACACCTAGCCAATCAATTCCTACTAATTATCTTGAGTTACTTCATTCTTATTCATATGAGTCCTAATTTGTCCCACTTAGTTCAAATTTTGGGAAACTTATGATTCCTCATCAAATCTTTAAATTAGTTGTAGAGATATGATATTAACATAACATAAAACATATATGATTACTCGATTATCACAATATAATATTAAAACTCCAAGTTTCCCCTTTTAACTATATTTATGCCTCTAAGATTTTCAAGTCTTGAATCTACTTTCCAAAATTCATTTTAACACTTCTATATCATTTTTCTTCATCTAAAATAACTATAGATGTATCCAATTAGAATTTGAATGCTTCCTTAATCATTCATTATTATGGTTAAATTTTTCTTATGGTGTAGGAAGGATTTTATGCAACTAAAATACTAAAATCAACCTTAAAACACAGAAAAGAGAAGATGAACAATATTTCTCACCTTGGTTAGCTTTGGTTTGCTAAGGTTCTTGTTGCTATGCAGAGAGAGAGTTTCTTTTGTTATTATGGAACTTTGGTGCAAAGATAGGAAAAATGATTTTCTCAACATAAAATTTGCATATATATATATATATATATATATATATATATATATATATATATATATATATATATATATAATGGGTTGGATGGTGAAGATTTGATCAAGCTTGATCTAATGGCTAAGATTTAATCTTGATGGATGGCTATGATTCGATCAAGTTGGATGGCTAGGATTTTCTCTACAATTGTGATGTTCATCATATAGTTTTGAAAGTAGCAAAAATGAATGTAGACTTTGGTATGGATGAAGTGAGAATTCAAATAGGAAAAGAAATTAACTTAGTAAAAAATGGTGGCTTCTAAGTCAAAACTAATGGCTAGCTTTTCCAACATCAAACTTAATCTTGGTTAGCTATTTCTAACTCTAATTAATTATACGACATCAAATTAACCTTGGTTAGCTATTTCTAACTCTAATTAAGTGTACGTTCATCTAGCTTGGGTTTTATGGGCTGACCATTCAATGGGCTTGGGCTTTTGAGTCCAAAAGCCTATTAATGAATCCTTATATGGATGTTTCAAGCTCGGTACTTAATACATTTTTCATTTCATTTCTTTCACTTTAATATACATATTTCTACCTTCCAATATAATTACATACTTTAGACATTGCTAGATAAATCTTGTTCACTCTATACTTCACATTTTCTAGCCTTTCATCAATATTATTCATGTATGTAAGTCATATAGACTCACTTGGTCAAACTAAGTTTGACTTTCATTGTACCATTGTAACTTTGATTGAAATCAACTTTTCATGTCGCTATTACTATCTCCTAATGATTTAGGAGATGCTAGTGCCCATTCACTAGCACTTTATATTCACATTTCAAATAAATTATTAATATAGTCATATTAAGTCAAACTCAATTTGACTTCCATTTTATCATAAAAGTACTTATTGAAATCAATTACATTCTTCACTCATTGTCACATTATTCATTTAGAATTTAATTTTTTATGAAGTTCTTATGGTTCTTGATGATGCACACTTATGAACTTATATACTTGTCCTTATCCTCTTATATAGCTAGATATATAGTCATTTCCTTATATGCAAACTTATCTTTGTTATTCCTACACTTACAAGCATTCTCCTCTACTTCAAAATTAGAACTTGATTCCTTTTCACTTATTCCTTAATTTCATTAATTGTAGTTCCTCGTTCCTTGAGTCTTGTATATTGATTGCAACTTTCAAATTTTCATAAAATTATTTGCTTGTGGTTCATCTTTCTTTAATCATAATCCTTTGTTAGGCAATTATTTCTAATTTTTCAATAATAGATCCTATTACACATTATCATATGGAGGGGTCTATACATACCCACAATGAGATAGGATAAATTTCTACTAACCATTTCATAAATGGTATTGATGCATCTATATGCAAAAATTCCAAAGCTTCTTTCACTTCAAAGATTGCCTTATCATTGAGGCACTTTAGTGACAAGATATGTACTATCAAGTAACCATCTCACACTTTACTCTTTGTCATTTTACTTTACTTGGTAAATTTACAACAATAAATCTCATGTAATTACATTACTATTCTAATCCAACTCCTTTTTAGTTCCTTGTATCCTATAATTTCATTTTCCCTTTCCTCTTCCTAAGAAGAGTTATTCACCGTTTAATAAGGTTTTCATATATTCTTTTAAATTTTCAAGTTCTTATAATATATCTAATCAAACTTAATCATTGTACATGTCATGCACTTCAATGTTGATTCTTATTGACATTCATACTTACGTATTTCTTTCTTCTTTACTTGTTTCCTCTATTTTATTATCAAGTTATTACTCACTTTTCTTTCTAGTTCCTAACTTATGTTTCGATGAGTACAATGGACAAATATAATTTCACTCCATAAATGCAATCCTTTGGTATATCCTAACATGGTTATCTGAATCTTCATTTCTATTATTTAAATATATGGCCCCTTTATGATCCATGAAAATTTTTAATACGTAGATGATATTTCTTATCCTCCTTTCATACTTCATTTTTCAATTAATTTGAGCATTTCTATTATTAGAATTATGTCAACTTTCCTTTTCTCATATCCATACTCATATCTTGATGAATTCTTTTCCTTTTTTACTATATAACTTCAGGCCTTTATTTGAACTATGGTTACCTTGAAATACCATTCATCTTTTGCATTTGAATATATCATTCTATACACAAAACTACGTTCTTTATTTCTAATAATGACCCTTAGGAAACTAGTACCATCAACCTTGTCTTGTCACTAGTCAAATGGCATTAAAAGGTATCTATCAGGACATCTATGACATAACTATATGATTGCCTTTATAGACATTTAAACAAAAAGCTATTATTCAATAAGTAATTCCCTCGGATATTGAGTTCCTTATAAAATAGTTCATATTGTTTAACTTACTTCACTATATCATAGAATGTAAGAATTTGAGTGAGCTCCTTCACCTTTGGACATTTAGATTATCTCTTATCTAGTAGATTTTTTCTCATCTATAGACTTCCATACCTAATGGTGTATCTCATTTACTTTCCTATTAAGAGGCCATGTCCCTATTGAGTAGATACCATTTATTTATTATAATAGAACTTAATATTCACATTAACATTTCAAGTCATCCTCTCAATATAAGGAAATCTTTCCACTTCCTAGTGTTCCTCACTAGGGTGATAATTATAACTTTAAATATATCATTCATATTTTTATAAGTCATATTCTTCTTAAGGATTTCACATGGCATATTACATATCTCTTTATTTCATGTTCTTTTTATTTCTAGGTCTAATTCATTTGGTACATATACCATTCTTGATAAAATTCCATCAATACTATTCTCTCTTACTCATATATCTCTCATACTATTAAAATTTTGTATCACTCATAAACATTTACACTTCTTATTTTTACTCAATATTAATAACATCATTGTATCCAATCGACTATATTGCATTGAATAAATAGTTCACTAGGACTAGTCCTAATTGGAACACTTTATTAACTAATTTTTCTTTCCATGTTCAAATATTCATCCTATTTGAGATAAACTTTTCATATCATTTACTTGTCTATATAATTTTTCTCTATTTACCTTTCTATAATCTTATACTCATCAATAAAATCCTTTATCCAAATCATTTTAGTCCTCATGTTACATTTTCTTTATCCCATATAATCTCTTTTCCATCATAATTCTCTATATTTTCTACTTTAAAACTTAATCCATCTCACCCTTACTTCATTGAGTTACTTTCAAAGCTTACCATTTCTTATGGTATTTATTTTAACTCATTCAATTCTAACTCATTATTAATTTAATTTCATCATAAAATACTTCTTTTGGATGGGATTTGTCTAATTAGTTGACTTCATAAGTTCCTTTTATGTCATAACTTTTATTTCCTTTAGTTAATTGTAATTCTATAATTCATATATGCTAGTATTTTCCTCATATACTCTTTGTCTTATCATTCACTATTTTTACCTTTCTATATCTCTCTTACATTGCTTGACCATATTCAAGTTGTTTTTGTAGCTAACATATAATCTTCCAATTTCATACCTATCATATTTTATAGGTATTCTTCCCATTGTGAACTTGTTCTCAATATAATACAATTTGTCCAAATTCAATCCATATTTTTTTACTAGTTTGCTCTTACCTCACACTAGTCCTTCATTTTTTTTTTTTTGGTTAAGTCAAACCTTCCTTAACTCTTTATTTTCTTTGTAAAGAGTATTCCTTAATCATATATACTTTCTTGTAATTGTCAATTTCGTACACCTATCCTTTGGAATGATCCAACATCAAATCATATCCTACTTTGGTCCTTTACTAACTTCATAACTTTACTTCCTTAGTGTGATTAAGAACTTTCCTACTACACATATATAATCACCTTCTTAAAGGTCACATTAATACATATGTGATTGATCGCTTCCTTCTTTGAATATGAAGTGATCTTCTCTTAGATCATTCTAGATTAATATTCTTCCTTTTACTATACCCAATATTTACATAAGTAACAAAGGAATTCTTACCTTGTTGTTCTAGTCTATAGTAGCATCTAAGCCATAAATTTCTCGATATAATTTGCTAGATTCATACCATATATTTATATATGTATATATAATGTAACTGATTCATTTCTTCCTCATACTGATCATTACTAAACATTATTTCTCTTCTTATGGCATCAATTACAAGTATCATTTAATAATTCTATATTGTTCACATATCCACCATTGTCATATGTAAGCATTTGATATAGCATAACACTATATATATCATATCATTCATCTAAATTAGATCAAAACTTAGTCAACTTCTCTTTCTAATTCTGGCAAATCAATTTAGAATCACTTAACATGTTCACTAGGTGTTTATTCCATAGATACACTTTTATTAAAAGATCATAAGTTCTAAAAATAAAAAAAAAAATCCCTTAAATAATTAAATGAGCCTCAAAATAGCGAGCACTACATAATTTTGCGATCATGACCAATTTTCATGATCGTAACCCAAATTTCACGATAGTGACCAATTTTTGTGATCGCAGCCCAAATTTCACGACTGTAACTAATTTAAGGAATAAAACATCAAATTTTGACCTCAAGACACAGTGGGTTTCGTGACCTTGGTTGCGACCACGACTTACAATGCAATAGAGAATCACGACAATGATTGAGAAGTCATGATTGGAACTCAGTTCCAAAGGATAGTGAACATTATCTTCTTGCGCAGGTCAATTTTGAAAGGCCATAACTTTCAACTACAGATGAGTTACAAGGCTCATAATATGTCAAATCGAAGCTCATTCAGAGATCTATAATCATATGAGGTTTACCCAACAATGCCCACTTTTGGGTCTAAATTCAATCGTTTAAACCTATTTTGGAGGCTTTAAAGTTTTTAATTCAACTTTTTATGCAATTTTATGGGCTTTTTTCTTTTTGTTCTATTATGGGGGCTTTATTTCAATCCTTTCTAATATTGTTATTCCACCATTTAACAAATAAATATGTTTGTATTGCTTTAAAGAGCAGTTTAAATATCAATCATCCCAACTTTCGTACAATAGTCACATGTTGTGTAGATACAAAAGAACTATAATATTGTATCACTTGTTTTCCAATTTAAATTCTTTACTATGTGTATACACATAACATTTTCTATATTCAAAATCTATTCATTTATAATCCAATATGCTAGATTCCCAGAGTCTCTTTCACAATCATTATATAACTTGTCGTAGGATATCTCATATCCTAAACATTGCACATACTATAGAATATACAAGGATAAACATATTCACATCATTATTCACATTTCATGAACTTTTAATCACATTTAGGTTTTCACTTAATAGCATTTGGTTAATAGTTATTGTGTGCACACATCATAAGCACAAAAGATTTAGAATACTATCATCATTATTCTCACTATGTACATATTTTTTTTAAAACATCAATTGCATTAAGCCATATCGATAATTAACAGTTAACTATAGTAGGAATTTATTCCTAATAAAGCACATACACATATTCATTTAGATATTTTCCACACAAGTAATCATTTTTTAATGCACATTTATCCATATCATCCCATTTTCATATTATATAGCCCAGTCACATATATCAGTCATATTGCATTATTATTCCTTTTTCCATAATCATTATGCATATATCATACATCAAAACAAAGAATTAAACTTTTATAGGCAACGTGGATTTACACTTAATGATATACTTCAAAGACAAGAAGGAATTCCTATGCTCCATGATTTAACCTATAACCCATAACATTTATAAAACCCAAAGTAAACTTAAACCTGGCTCTAATACCAACTCTATCTGACCCACTTATTAAACCGTGACGGTATTTAGGCATAGAGAGACATAAAGTCACCTAAACCCATAAAACCCCATATAACTTATAATCCTTTACCATTTATAATATTGTACATTGTCCTAAGATGAAAACCTAATTGTCTTATTGCCAACATCTATTTTTTCATCTTACATATTGCCAAATGTTCATTATATCATTATGACATTCATCTCATTTACATATGTTCATTACTAATTACACCAACATAACTATAATTACATTACGATTCTTAGTACATATCAATTTGATATCACATTAGTGCTAAACCTTTAGCAAACATGGAGCTCTAAAATAATGGTCTTCATAGTCAAGAATTACAACACTTGAAATTAGCAAAACAACTTCCAAATAGATGAGTAGGGCTTGGAATTTACCCTGCTAACACATCAATCTTACCTGCAAATTTAAACAACTAGGAAATGAGATGAGGCTCAGTGAGTACATAATAATATAATATATATGGTGAGTATAAGGACTATTATCAAGAAGGGCTCTTTATAGCAATGGAACAATTTTAATCAATGTTGTCATTATGATTCAATTTCTCATTTAAGATGGAAACAACATTTTACCAAAAATAATATTTTCTTAGAAGCGGAATGCTTCCTACACATAAAAATTCAAGAGTGGTAGCCTAAGCCTTACTCACTCACATGCATCACATTACGTAAGATCAATCAGGTCTCACAGTTAAGTGTTCCCCCCTAATAGAGGTTAGGTACTCTCGCCCTACCCGCAGGCTTATACCAAGTGCATAAGGTCCGATGTATTACCCCACATCAGAGGGGTATTTCTGATTATCAATAGGCATCAATAGAAAGGTTCGTATAAAGTTCATAATATGGAGTTTAATAGAGGATATGCCAACACAAGAATCATTCTCATTAATGGTCACATTACAAAATCAATATGGAAGGCTCATAATGGCCATATGGCATGAAGAAATATCATATCCAAGTACATCATTCAATAGGCAATTCATGTTTAACAAGAAGTTGGGACATCTCAACAATGATGGTTGGATCAATAATGGTTCAAAGAATATGGCATATATCATATCATATTATTGAGTACTCACATTGGATTTTTTTTCTCCTATTTACATTTAACTTTGATGCAAGTGGTGCTCCTTGCACTTTTAGACAATATCCTTATCCTCATCTTTAGATTCTAAATATTTGCATTTCAATTACATATTAATTAGTAACTAATGATGCTACTAATTATACCTTATACTTGTTTTATTACTTCAACTCACAATGAAGATGTATCAATAGAGTCATATACATTTTTATATCTATTCCTATTCCAAATCATTTCCAAGCTAGATTCCTTATTTAATTTCATGACTTCAAGTTCAAATTTCAAAATTTCCAATTTGTTTTGTAAACACTAGAATTTGAGGAAAATTATCAATTTCCCTTTCAAACCTCAAATTAACCATAGATTCACCAAATTAACTCCTAGGCAATCAATTCCTACCAATTATCTTGAGTTACTTCACTATTATTCATACGAATCCTAATTTGCCTATTAGATCAAATTTGGGGAAACTTATGATTCCCCATCAAATCTTTAAATTAGTTATAGATATATGAAATTAACATGACATAAAACATATATGATTACTCAATTATCACAACATAATATTAAAACACCAAGTTTCCCCTTTTAACTATATTTATGGCTTTAAGATTTTCAAGTCTTGAATCAAGTTTCCAAAATTCATTTTAACACTTCTATACATTTTTCCCTGAATTAGTATTCGAACACTTCTTTAATCATTCACTATTATGGCTGAATTTTTCTTATGGTGTTGGAAGGATTTTATGCAACTAAAATACTAAAATCAAATTAGAACATAGAAAAAAAAAAGATGAATAAGATTTCTCACATTGGCTAGCTTTAGTTCGCTAAGGTTTTTATTCCTATCGGTGTAGGGAGAGAGCTTCTTTTGTTATTGTGGAACTTTGGTGTAGAGATAAGAAAATGATGCTCACAACATAAAATTTTCATATATATATATATATATATATATATATATATATATATATATATATACACATACATACATACATACATATATGTATATGTATATATATATATATATATATATATATATATATATATGTATATATATATATATATATATATATATATATATGTATGTATGTATGTATAAGTATATGTATATATATATATATATATACATACATCTATATATATATATATATATATGTATATGTATATGTATATATATATATGTATATGTATATATATATATATATACATACATCTATATATATATATATATATATATATATATATATATATATATATGTATGTATATGTATATATATATATATATATACATATACATATACATATATATATATAAATATAGATGTATGTAAATATATATATATACATACATCTATATAGATACATCTATATATATATATATGTATATATATATATATATATGTATATATATATATATATATATATATATATATATATATATATATGTATATATATATATATATATGTATATATATATATATATATGTATATATATATATATATATGTATATATATATATATATATGTATATATATATATATATATGTATATATATATATATATATGTATATATATATATATATATGTATATATATATATATATATGTATATATATATATATATATGTATATATATATATATATGTATATATATATATATATATGTATATATATATATATATATGTATATATATATATATATATGTATATATATATATATATATGTATATATATATATATATATGTATATATATATATATATATGTATATATATATATACATGTACATATATATATACATGTATATATATATATATATATATATATATATATATATATATATATATATATATATATATATATATATATATATATATATATATATATATATATATATATATATATATATATATATATATTTATATATTTATATATATATATGAAGGTTTGGATTTGATCAAGCTTAATCCAATGGCTAAGATTTAATCTTGATGGATGGCTATGATTTGATCAAGTTGGATGGCTAGGATTTTCTCTACAATTGTGATGTTCATCATATGGTTTTGGAAATAGCAAAAATGAATGTAGACTTTGGTGTGGATGAAGTGAGAATTCAAGTTGGAAAAGGAATTAACTTAGTAAAAAATGATGGCTTCCAAGTAAAAAGTAACGACTAGCTTTTCCAACATTAAAGTTAAACTTGGTTAGCTATTTCTAGCTCTAATTAAGTGTATGTTCATCCATCTTAGGCTTTGTGGGCTGACCATTCAATGGGCTGAGGCTTTTGAGTCCAAAAGCCCATTGACGAATCCTTATATGCACGTTTCAAGCTTGGTACTTAATACATTTTCCATTTTTCTTCTTTCACTTTAATATATATATTTCTACCTTCCAATATCACTACACACTCTAGACATTGCTAGATAAATCTTGTTCACTCTATAGTACACCTTTCATCAGCATTGTTTATGTATGTAAGTCATATAGACTCACTTAGTCAAATTAAGTTTGACTTTCATTGTACCATTATAACTTTGATTGAAATCCTTTTCATGTTGCTATTATTATCTCATAATGATTTAGGAGATGTTAGTGCCCATTCACTAGCACTTTAGACTCACATTTCAAATAAATTATTAACATAGTCACATTAAGTTAAACTCAGTTTGACTTCCATTTTATCATAAAAGTACTTATTGAAATCAATTACATTCTTCACTCATTGTCACATTATTCATTTAGAATTTATTTTTTTATGATGTTCTTATGGTTTTTGATGTGCTAGGGGGGCCTTAAATGGGACAGTACATGAACATTAGGGTGCCTCCATTGTTTACTCTATTAGGTTAGCGAAACCTTGGGTATTATGGAGGAGCACCATTAGCATCAAAATTAAATGTAAATAGGAGAAAAGGAGTCAAAGTTGAGTACTTAATAATATAATATGACACGTTCCATATTCTATAAACCATTATTGATGAAACCATTTTCATTGAATACTCTAATTCCTTGTTGATCATGAATTGCCTATTGAATACTGAGCCATTGAATGTGATGTTTCTTTATGGCATTTGGCCATTGCGAGCCATTTCATATTGATTTCACAATATGACCATTAATGAGAACTATTCTCGTATTGGCATATTTTCCATTGAATTCCTTATTGTGAATTCCCTATGAACCTTTTATTGGTGCCTATTGATAAGCAAAAATACCCTTCTAATGTAGGATAATACATCAGACTTTATGCACTTGGTATAAGGCCATGGTTAGGGTAAGAGTACCCAACCTCTGTTAGGGGGAAATGTCTAACCATCATACCTAATCAGTCTTGCGTAATGTGATGCATGAGTGAGCAAGGCTTATGCTGCCACTCTTTAATTGATATGCATGGGAAGCATTCTGCTTCTAAGAAATTACTATTTCTGATAAAGATATTATTTCTATTTTAAATGAGAAATTGAGTCATAATGACAATTTTGATTAACATCGCCCTATTGTCATAATAAGTTGATAAGGACCAACAAACTCACCCCATATTGTATTATTTTGTACTCACTGAGATTTGTCTCATTCCTTAGTTGTTTAAATTTTTCAAGTCAGGTTGAGGAGTCAGTAAGGTAAATTCTAAGCCTTTTCCTTTTGCTTGGAAGTTGCTCTGCTAATTTTGAGTGCAAGAATTTGGGTTATATGATTATGAAGAACACTATCTTAGAGTTCCATGGTTACTGAAAGTTTAGTACTAAAATGACATTGGGTTTATATGTATTATAAATTGTGTTATAATTACTATTATAATAGTGTATTAAGTAATGAATATTTAGATAATGACATGAAATACAAATTTGAAAATTTTATGTGTTGAGTACATGAATGGTTTTAGCATATATTTAGTAATATCTAAAATTAATAACAAGCAATGGGCAAATAAGGAAAGGTAATCATGTTTCGATCTTGGGATAAGGTTCAACATGGTAAATGGTAGAGCATTATAAGTTAAATAGGATTCTATGGGTTTGGTAACTTTATATCTCCTTATGCCCTAGGACCATCACAGCTTAATAAGTGTGTCGTGACAGAGGACAACCTCTAAAGTCTTGATAGACAGCAGATCTACTGTTAACATCATCCCATTAAGGATGGCCCTAGAACTTGGTAAGGCTGAAGATGATCTTCTAACTATAGACATGTTTATCTTTACATTTAATAGGTAAGTCATAAAGACTCTAGGAGTCTTACCTATGGAAATCTAAGATGGAAACAAGACCTCCATCATAGCTTTTTTGGTGGTAAACTCCATAGCCATTTACCATACTGTGTTGGGAAGAGATTGGATTCACGCCAATTATTATGTGCTATCCTCACTTCACTAATTCCTCCTATTTTGGAAAAGGGACAAGGTGGAAATAGTGTGGGCTGATGGAAAGCCTTTCAAAGCATGCACATATATAGTAGATGTGAGATTCTATAATGGGAGCTTTAGTCTAATTGAATTCAAAGGAAAGAATAAATATGGTGGGCTAAAGGAACTTACTATGGCAAATAGAGAGGATTGTTGACAATAAGTAAATAATCTCCTTCAAAAGTTTGTGATCATGCCTTATCATGGGAGATAGACCACTCAGCCTAGCAAAGAGAAGGTTGATGATTAGGTTCACTTAAGAAGAGAAAGTAGTAACTGCAGTAGCATTGTCTAAAGCATAGGTGCTGCAAGTTTTGGATAGGCTACTAATTGAGGAAGTCTAAGAGACTACATGTGTTAAGGTAATCTTTAAAGGGGAATGGTCTAAGGAAGTTGACAAGATCTAGTTACATAAGTTAAAGAATGCTACACCTAAGTTAGATGATGTTATGACTGAAGTCCAAGACCTTTTAGAGGAGTTCAACCTGAAGACTCCTGAGAAACCCATAATCACTTACATTAATGGCCTAGTCCAACCTACATTAAAAAGGAGAATAATTAAATTATTGTAAGAGTTCAGAGACTATTTCACTTGGGAGTATGATGAAATGCCTAGGTTAAGTAGGAAGCTAGTGGAGCACCAGCTACATATTAAACTACGCTACCATCCTTACTGTCAACTCCCTAGGAGGCTGTTAAAGGATGTTGTGCCCAAAGTGAAGAAGGAAATTGAAAACCTATATAAAGCTGGGTTTATAAGACCTATAAGATACGCTAAGTGGCTATCCAATGTTGTGCCTATGGTGAAGAAAAACTGGAACCTTTAATTGATGCTATAGCCAAACACGTATTACTTTCCTTTCTGGATGGTTTTTTAGGCTACAATAAAATATTCATAGCTTAGGAAGACTATCACATCCCAACTTTAGAGATATGATAGTCCTAGAACATGGGGAAACATAAGGTCACCCATGCCCGTATAACCCACTTACACATGTACAAATCATGCCTAGGATCGTACCAAACCTCACACAATAACTCTTTTAAAACATTTAAATGGATACATTTAATTGCGGAAGATTATAATTAGACATTTCACATAAAATCCATAAGGAAAATAATAATCATATCCCATTTAGAAACTTAAGAAAAATAATACAGCAATTGATATTCTCGGAGCATCTAATGACAACACTTCATAACATGGTATTATTAATGACTTTGACAAGGAGTCCCCAAGCGGAGTAGAACGCTTGAGCCATCACCTTGCCTCCTCACATTTGCTCACCTGGAACCACACAAGGAAAAAGGGTGAGATAGATGATCTCAATGAGTAAACAATATAGCACATATATTAACACATCTTCTTTTAAGAAAGAAACACATAGCTTATACACATAGCTTATGATTATAATTCATGAATCAAGTTGCAATTTAGCAAGGGTTCAATTTAGCAAGTTTGCAGAAATCACACATATAACACATAGTGAGTGAAGGCTATTGCTCTATCACTCGAACACATTAAAGAGAGGTGGCCTTATACCAAATTCCAACTCCTATCACTTATAAGGCATGAAGCTGATCAGGCCCCACAGCTAGAACCGCCCCTTTCTAGCTAAGGTGGATACACTACCCCTATCCATCGAGTTAAGATCATGTGCATAGGTTTCGATGATTGCTCGCATCAGCACGAGGATTCTGCATAAAAAGTTAATAGTACCATAGCTAGAGCTAATGGTAATCACATATGTTAATAACATTTAAGGCAATAATCACATATTTCACAATGGCAATATCAGTTTAACTTATTGAACAAAAGATACAAGAATAATGTAGTTCTAGAAAGAATTATAAGTTAGGATAATAATCATAAGAAATTCTCATTGGATAAACAAAAGTGGTTTTTGGACTAATTGTCCTTTGGCAACCCAAGCTTTACAAAGAAATCACTTAATCAAATTTTAGGATAGAAAGAACTTGGGTTTCAAAAATCACAAAGACTCAGATAACAAGATATCACATGTTTGTAACATATCATAATGCTACTCACACTTGAAACAAGATTACAGTGTTTACTCACACTAGAAGCAAGAATATAGAGTTTACTCACACTTGTAGAATGAATATGATGTTTACGCACCATGTTGTTCCTTTGCTGCTAGTATACGTAGCCCTTTTGAACTTCTAAAGCTCCTCAAACTCTAATATAATATTTACTTTAGTACTTAGTATTTATTTAATCATGATGCTCCTATCCCATAACTACCCCATGCAACATAGCATTCACATACACTTAGAGTTGCATGTATAAGTGTACTCATCACTTCCACATAACATGTTGGTGTTAAAAGTCTTGCACACTTAGCCCTTATAAGCTTATATAAAAGCACATTACAATTATGTCAATACCTTTCTAAGGTCATCATAATTTTATAATATTAATTCACTTTAACAATCAACTTACTTAACACTTCCATACATGTCAACCAACCACTTAACCTTTCAAGTGGCATGCTTAACTTTTATAATCCATTCATTCAATCAATCTCTTTATCAATTCAAGTCCATTAATTCATTATTAAGTCCTCATAGAATCCATTTTCATATTTTCCAATCACATTCACATTCTAGTCACAATATAAGGTTAAGATACCTTAAGTATACCAAAGTGCCTCTAGGCTTATCTAGGATCATACCTTCAACTAACATGCAATTTTATCATTTATTATTCATACATACATGTCAATAATCATCAAAATACATTGCATAAAAATTATAGACGTTGGGATAAAAATATTAATGTAGGCCAAATGCATCATCAAAAGGAAAACTAAATTTTTCTTTCTTTTCACACTTTTCGTCCATTTTAGTAATATGTAAAAACATAGTTTGAATCAAGCTTTTTCATGTGAACACAACAAAAATCATTTTGGAATATTAATTCACATGAATCAGCCACATATGGTATTTCTCATACATGAAAATTAAATTTTTGGGTTATAGGGTACAAAACCATGAGTTTTCTTATTTTTGGTATTTTTCAGTCATTATAGTAATATGTAAACAGGTAGTTCAAACCATTATTTTTTATTCAATCATAGCAAATATCAGTTTAGAATATCTTTGTGCATGATTTGGCAGCCATAGGTAGGATTTTTACAAAAAAATTCCAAGTTTTAAGACTTAGGTGAAAATCTTGAGTTTTCGCGCTTTTTGCACTTTTGATTCGTTACAGCAACATGCAAACACATGATTTAAATCGTTATTTTTTATCTAAACAAAACAAATATCATATTAGAATTCATTCTCACACAAATCAGCAGCCACATGTTAATTTAATAATAGAATTTTCCAACTTCTAAGTTCTAGCACAAAAACCTTGAATTTCTTTGTTTTTTGAAACTTTTCGGTCATTACAGAAATATGCAAAAATATAATTTAATCCAATATTTTTCATCAAAATAGATCAAAAATTAATTTATAAATCAATAATGCCCCCCTATCGTGATGTTTATGCATAAAATTGTGTTTTTAAGTTATAAAATTCACCTTCAGAGAAATCTCGCTGAAAGATTTGAGTTTTCGGTAGAAAATAAATTTTCTCTCCTAAAAACTCACTCAGTTAGAATTAAATATGTAAAAATCAGTAAACAACTAGTTCAAAATAATTTTCTCATAATTTATTTCATAAAAATCAGTTTAGGAATTGCAAGAGAAGGAAATCTTACGATTACGGTCAAAAAATCGCGAAACTGAAAGGTGTTTTTCTTAATTTCGATAGAGAGAAATATTTTGAGAGAATTTTTCTTCCAAGATACAAAAAAATAGAGTGATGGCCATTGGAAAACCTAGGCTGGCCAAAATTTTCATTAAATATTAGGGTTTGGGTACAATTTCTACTAATACCCTTAATGAAATAGGTTATGAGGGTTTTAATATAGTGGGCTTTTGTGTATTTTGGCTTTTTACTTAAATTTAGGGCTAATTGTAATTAATAAAAATAAAAACAATTTTCTTATTATTTTCATTAAAATTTCCCCAAAATATTTATTTAAAAATTATTTTAAAATACTCATAAAATTGTTTTATGCTTAAAAATTGCCTTTATGCATGAAAATTCATTTTATTTAAAATAAATTATTTTATGCAAATGCACTTTATGTAAATCACTTATTTCATAATAAAAGCTCATATTATGCATATTAAAATAAATTTAATATGCCACATGCTCATCAACACATAGAATACTAATTCTCACAAAAGCACACACTTAACCTTAATAGTTATAAATCAAGCAAATTATCATGAATATTCCTAGGGTAGGTATGGATTGTTACAAAGATATACTAGAGATGGTTTTTAGGTGTCATGGCTTTATTAGAACCTTTGAGTGGTTGGTTATGTCCTTTGAGTTAAAAAATATAGGTGCTACCTACCAATGAGCCATGAATGCAATTTTCCATTAAATACTTGGAAAGTCTATGGAGGTTTACGTGGATGATATAGTCATGAAGTCCAAAAGAGTTGAAGGCTATGTGGAGCATCTAAGGAAGGGCTTTCAATGGATGAGAGATCACTAATTAAAGCTAAATCCCCTTTAAGTGCGCTTTCGAGGTCTGGGCTAGAAACTTCCTAGGGTTTTTGGTACATCAAAGAGGAGTTGAAATAGATAAAAATAAGGCAAAGGCAATTATGGAGTCTCAGTCTCCTAAAAATAAGAAAGAGTTACAAAGATTCTTAGGCCAAGTGAATTACCTTAGGAGATTCATCTCTAATTTGGATGGAAAGTCCAAAGTCTTTTATGAACTACTCAAGCTGAAATCTGAAGAAGAACTTCTTTAGGAAGATTGTCATTAAGAAGCTTTTGAGAATATCAAGGAGTATCTCAATAATCCTTCATCTTGATGCCTTCAAGAGCAGGAGTTCCTTTGAAATTGTATCTCTCAGCTTTTGAGGACAATATTGGTTGCCTCCTAACATAGAATAATTATACAGGTTAAGAACATGCCTTTTACTATCTCAGTAGGTTCCTCACACCAACCGAGGTATGATACTCACCTATAGAGAAAATGTGGTTAGCCTTATACTTTCCATGCATCAAGTTTCAGCATTATCTGATCATATCAAAAGTGTATGCAGTCTCACAAACTGATTTAGTGAAGTATTTATTGAACCAACCCCTCATCATAGGGCATATTGGCAAATGGTCATTGGCTTTAGCTAAATTTTCCTTAGTTTACTTCCTTCAAAAGTCAATAAAAGGCTAAGCACTAGCAGACTTCTTAGCAAAGCACCCAAATATGAAGACAAAATGGAGAGAAGAGTTAGACTTATTGATATATAGAGGTAAGAAGAACCCTTGGGTGCTAAATTGACGGCTCAAGGACTAAAGAGTCTGTTGATACTAGGCTAGTCATTATATCCCTTTCAGGTGCTATGACTACCATCTCATTCAACTTTAACTTTGAATGCACCAATAACAAAATAGAGCATGAGGTATGAATTATTGGGCTAGAAATTTTAAGAGAACTAGGGGCCATGGAAGTGTTGGTGATGGGAGACTAACAATTGGTGTTGATGCAACTTTTTAGAGAATATAAATGTAGCAGCCTTGCATTAGCTCCCTACTACACAGCAACAATTTAGTTATTAGAGGACTTCATAGATGTGTCATTCCTATATGTACCAAGAGAATCGAATTGCAAGTCTAATGAGCAAGCTTAAATAGCCTCCAATATTAAGATGACAGAAGAACTTACTCACAAGATAACACTCATCAGGAACGTAGCCATCCGTCCATGTTGGAATGAGAGATTCAAGTTAGCATCTTTAGTACTGATGTTAACATCTCCAGAGATTAGAGGTAACCTTGAAAAATTACCTAAGTAATTTATCCACAAAATCTCCTTACAGACTCAAAGTTCAAGCTCAAAACTATATGTTAAAAGAAGAAAAGCTTTACCAAAAGGGATTTAATAGGCTATTGTTGAGATGTTTGGGATTTCTAGAGGCTGTGAAGGTTATGAAGCAAGTGCATAAGAGGATCTATGGAGCACACCAAGCAAGAATTAAGATGAGATGGTGTGAACCCTCAAATTTACACCATTGGGATCTAGCCACAACTTAACACCTGCTAAGATTAGTGTGCCACATAAAGCTAGTACAATGATTTTATTAGTCGGTTAGTAGGTAGGGGTCAAGGGGGCAGCGCCCCATTGAAAAAATAAACTTGCACTTCAGACAATTAGCACTCAGTTATGAACCCATAGAATCAAATTGGGCCTAAATTGGATAAAAAACAGATGAGAATAGCTGAAAAAGAGGTGCAGCATACAACTGGCTGGCTACCACTGCAGTTGCCACATATATCCTTGCGGCTGTCACAATAGGCTCGCAGTTCCTGCAGCCCCTAATCCAATTGTTGCAGCGTATTTTTCTTGATCCTGCACCAAAAATTCACTATTAAAGCCCTTAGACTTCCTCTATAAATCCCTTGCACCTCCTAACAACTTCCACACACAATTACATACTTCTATACTCTCTCCAAAGCTTTCTAAACCCTATTCCTAAGACTCCTAATCATCAAAACCCTCTTTCTAAACTTCCTAATCTCTAAAACCCCATTCCAAAACTATTTTATCACATAAAACCCTAAACTATTTTATCATATAAAACCCTTTTCATAAGTCTCATAATCACCTCAAACCCTATTTCTAAGCCTCTTAATAAAGAAAGGTGCAATTTAAGTGAAGGAATGGTGGAGCCAAATGCAGCAGAAGGAAGGTGGTGAGGTGAAATTTCAAAAATTTTAAAATTTCACTTCACCCAATTTTAGTCCAAAATTCATTCAAGCAATCAATTAATTTGTGTGTAAAACACATATGCATATAAAGAAGAAGGAAGAGTTATCATATTACCTCTTGTAGGTTCCTTCTTTCTTTATCAAAGAGCATCCCAAGTGTGAAGCCTCTAGATCATTCACACCTAGCTCACCTCTAAGTCTACTCTTGATTTTTTTGGTGTTCTTGAATTCTCTCTTGGTTGCCTAATTTGATTCAAGATTTCCCTAAAAAATCTTTAAGAAGTTTATGGTTTTTCTCTGGTTGTTTTGGAGTAAACATATTTTCAATTTGTTAGCATTTGTTCTTTCATAAAGAACAAAGAAGAGAATTAAATATCAAAAGAAAAATGAAGAAACATTTTCTTCCTTTTCTTTCTCTCTCTCAACTTCTCTCTCTAAAAATACTTCTAATCTAAAAATGATGTTCAAAACTTATGAAGAAAAATGAACATAAACTTTTTTATACTTATTTCCTTCAAGACTTAACTCTTAAGTCTTCTTAAAGACTTAATTACCCTTTTAGCTTTTCATTTGGTGGAAGGGCAAAGTTGACTTTGCTTTCTCAAATGGTGAAATAACCATTTTCTTCTTTAGGGGTAAAATTGACATTTCCACTAGCCAAAAGATGTAATTACAATTTTAACCGTAGCAGAAAATTCTCTAACCCTAAAACGCATTATATGGGTTCATGAATAGTAAATTTTCTCTAGCCCCCAAATTGCCTCTTAACCATATCACATATGGGCTTAGGCCGCATCTCATGTGTTAAGGGTTTTCACTAAGCTTAAAAATTATGTTTTTGATTTAGTCCAAATCATTTTCAATTTAATCTTTCTCATTTGTATCATATACAAAATAAGATTTAATTGAATAGAAACCTTTATAGATTAGACATCAGGACATGCTAGGGTCCTTGTAAATTTAATTACATGCTTAATCATTTTACTACTAATCAATTAGTTAAACTCTTTAATTAATTATTATGGTAAGCCTTTTACACTTAGAAAATGATCACTATTGGGTGTGTGACTTTCTAGGTTCATGTCTAATTAGCAATGGGAATGAGAAAACATTTTTCTCTACTAATGTGAAATCCCCACTTCACACTCAGTCCCACAAGTCATGAGGGACAGCTAGCATTCCATGTGATGACTACCTAATTAGAAATGAATATTTATAGTTAATAACTTTAAACATCACATGGACCATCAATCATAAATCATCATGCACTAGAATCCCTTCATTAAATATCCCAATCTTGGCTAGGGTAATGGTTTATGTCAAACCTTAATGTGTCTCGATTCTATGTCTTTATCTCGATTCTAATTCTTGATGAGATTAGATTCCTACAAGAACTCTTTCTGGTGAATTTTTCTATCCTGGCCAAGAGCTATAGTATCAAGAATAACTAGATAGCATAGGATCTTAACCTCGTTTACTCGAGGTAATGAATTCTATCTTGGCGATCACTTATCTCCATACATAACAAATTAGAACCATCAAATGCCATATAGCCATACATAAATAGTACATTTATCTAAGTAGTAATAAATTCTAACTTCCTATATATAAGATATAGTATCCCTCAAGTTAAAGGATTATATGCACTATTATGACCTTGATGATAAATAATTAACAAGTAGTAAAACCCTATGTTATTATCATCTAATGTCATGGTTTGACTATTCATCCTATGAATATCCATATGTTTGTATCGACATCACATGTCAAGCAGCATGAGACTCACTGCCTTTGTAATCATCTGTATCACATACTGATTATAGAAAACAAATAGAGGTGATGGTCTTATGGAATTAATGATTCCTAATCTTTAATCCTATGACCATAAACATATTTAAAATATTTGTACAAGAGCAATTTATCTCTCATTTTCTCAACGCTTGAGAATAGATCTTGTTATGAATACTTAAGGACTATATTCAATAATATGAAATGCTTTTCACATTATGAATATATTATAGTGCCATTGGGAATTAAAATCTATTATTACATAACTATTATATGGCTGCTAGGGCACATACTGCTATCATCAAGTTCTTTCTTTCAAAGGGAATTCATGGTTCTTAAGCAAGGGTGATTCAAAGTCCTTGCTTCAAAAGAGTTCAATAGTCCTTCTTCCAAAAGGAGTGCTCATGCTATCCCTAAGCTAAAGTGGAACTTTGATCTGGTGCCAAGCTTGCTCCCTCCGTTCTTCGTTGCCGAAAGCTAAAGGTAAAGTTTCCTTCCTTTTCCTTTTCAATTCTAATTTTAAGATCTAAATCTGAAAAGATCTAATATTTGTTAATTAAAATCTAACCTAATTAACAAATCCCTAAGCCCTTAAAATCAATTAAAACATGATAACAAAGGCAGTGGCTTAAAACCCGCCCTTCGCAAGAAAAAAGAACTATATAGAGTTTGATTACCATTCAAAGGGATACGTAGGCATGCCATCCCTAAGGTATCAACTATGCTAAAATTAACAACATCTTCTCTCTATCACGTTCTTAACATAGTTTAGGATCGAGATTGCTTTTCCTAAATTAAAGTCAAGAGTTTAGTTTTTTTTATTACAATTATTTTATAACTTTTTTTCTTACTTTAGTTGCTTAGATTATATTTGGAAAATGTGTGCTTTTCCTAAAACCCATAAGGGCTAGAGGAAAGACCCCCTTATTTTAATATTTTGACTTGTAATAACTTTAAGTAGTTTTCCTTTATTTTTCACATTTTGTAATTGTCATTGTTTAATATTTGCCATGCATTGCATGAATAATATTTGTTTCATGCATCATATTATATCTGTTCATACAAACATAAAAACTTCTTTTTAAAAAAGTTATTTTGTATTTAAGTAAAACTAATTTTTTTTTTGTATTGTTTTAATCAAACCCTAGTCCCCGAGTCCTCTTTTGTCATTCGAGGACTAGTGCTTTTCCTTAGGATAAATGGTATAATTTTGGAGTCAATCAAATTGGGATTTTCTTTTAATTTTCCTAACTAAAATAAACAAAATTAAAGTGGCGACTCCTTTTGCAAATTATAATTTACAAAATACAATTTTCTGAACTCATAGCTAGTTCCAATCTTGATGTTTCCCCCAAAGAGCATTTTCGATTCCCTTTAGTGGATCGGGATGGTGTTTGTGTGAGGTCTCATAATTTGTGACTCCAAAATCTTTTTCAAAGTAAAAAAAATGAGAGTAGACTGCTCTTGGTAAAACAAAAAGTTTGGCTTTTTAGTATAAAATAGCTTTTCATGCATCATTACATTAGGCTCGTTGTCCAAAAAACTAGTTCCTTATGAAAACAAATATAGGAAGTAACATTGAGTGGCAACCTTCCTCATGTTTTCTTGCTAATATTGAAATCATCTAGCCCGCGACATATCCTCTAACCCTTTTAGAGGTATAGAGAGTATGCAACCTCTGTTGGACCCACATGAGACTCCTTGACTCATGTGATTAGGTATATCACATCTCTAGTGTGACAAGTTCCCTTTCAAGCCACCCTAATCCTTTCATGTAATGACTTATAAAACCTTCCTTTAGGATTGTATGCACCATAATCATAAACTTAGTATGTCATTATCATGAAAACTTTTCATTCATGCATACATGCATACATAGCTTGGACCTTGTGAGTCAAAAACCTATCCAAAAATCTTCACACCCAAAACCTGTGGTCCACCTAAACCCATGGTCAAAACCCAAAACCCATGGTCTACCTAAACCCATGGTTAAAACCCAAAAATCCATAGTCCACCTAAACCCATGGTTAAGGCCTAAAACCAATGGTCCACCTAAACCAATGGTCAAAACCTAAAACCCATGGTCTACCTAAACCTATGGTCAAAACCTAAAAATTATGTTTCACCTAAACCCATGTCAAACTCATGGTAAAAATAAACCCATCTATGGTACCCTAATCCTTATCCATAATTCCTATCCAAGCTAATCACTGACCCAGCTCTATTCTTTACAACCATTATACAAGCTAAACACTGACCCAGCTTTCATCCTTCATAATTCTTACCCAAGCTAAACACTGATCTAACTTTATCCTCAACAATCCTTATCAAAGCTAAACATTGACCTAGCTTAATTCTTATCCATAGTCCTTACCCAAACTAAACGCTGACTTGGTTTCATCTTTTATAATACTATCCTAACCCATGGCCTATTTAGGCTCATGGTCTGGTCCAATCAAACCCATTATCCAACTATCACTAAACTCATAGTTCACCTAACATCCAAATCCATGGTATATCCATAACCTAATCACAAAACCCATGGTCACTCTATCCTTAAACCTATGGTAAACCATTCATAATTACAATCCTAATTACTCGAGACTAAACTTTGACCTAGCCTTCCAATATACTCTTTGGTTCATCAAGGCTAAAATCTAACTTAGCCACCCAAAGCTAAATTTTGACCTAACTATTCAAAGCTAAATTCTGACTTAGCTACTCAAAGGTAAAATATGACCTAGCCACTCAAAGCTAAATGCCAACCTAGTTTCCAAAGCTAAAATCAGACCTTGCTTCCATAGCTAAATATCGGCCTAGCTAACATCATACATCTCTACCCTCATCTTTACCTATACACCATCAACCTAACCATATGACACCATCATCCATTGTTATTAAACCCAAGGTCCTTGGTTCGTCATACCCCACCATAACCATCTATTCTAAAGCTTGATACTAACCTAACTCCTTTTCTCTTTCAAAGGTTGCAAGATGTCTACAGGATTGGACAAAGATATCATAGATAAGATTCTTGACAAACTGTTACAGCAACAAAAAGAGATGTTCAAGAGACAAATGGCCCAAATTTAGGCCCAAAGGAAGGCCATACTAAATGATGTCCAAGACATGCTAAGTCAGGCTGGCATAAACCAAAACCCAAATCCCACTTTCTAAAATGCACTCAACCTATACCAAAATTTGACATCTGTTTAAGCCCATGCTTTTACTTCTTCCACCAAGCCAACATCTTCATCACTTCCCTCACCTAATATCCTCTAAACAAACACTCTCTCCCATCTAGCACATATTAAATAGCCACAAATCACTCATTTCCTATAGATCCTTCTCAAGGGAGGGAAATCGTATATAATCCTAGGCTTGAGGTCTTCCTCCTCAAACTAGAAGCCATGGAAAAGTTGGTAAAAAGTCTAAATAAGAGGGAAGGCATGGTGGATACAAGTTCATTAAGCCGCTTCCTAAATGCCCGATTACCACCAAAGTTCAAGATGCCAAATTTGGATAGATTTGATGGTACTACTTGCCCTAAGATCCATTTAAAGATGTATGTAGGGGCAATGCATCTCCTTGGTATCAACAACGATCTCTTCACTCAACTATTTCAACAAACCCTTACTAATACTGCTCTAAAATGATTTATTAACTTGGATGACACCCAAAAATAGACATGGGAGGACATTTGCAAGGCATTTGTCAAATAGTACCACTATAATATTGAAGTGGGCATTACTAAAAAAGATTTAGAAAGCACCAAGCAGCTTTTGAATGAGGCCTTCTCCATGCTCCTTATAAGGTAAAGGGCCAAAGTTACTCTAATGGTAAATAGGCCAATTGAGTAAGAATAAGTGGATATCCTCATCAAGAACTTGCTTCCAAACTACTAAGATCCCTTGTTAACACAATGCCTACCCACTTTCAAAGCTTTGATCGGAACTGCATCCAAGGTTAAAGAACACCTTCAAACAAAATCAAAGATTGCCACTATTGACTTGGACATTGAGGAAGAACAAAAACCTAACATTGAAGAGTTTGACTCTAACTAAACCTGACTTGTCTAGAATCAGTCCAAGACCTCATTGGCAATAAATGCCTCTTTTACCCATCAACCTTTCAAGCCACCTAGTGAGTTAATAAGGCAAAAAGGATACCAGTTAGAGTCTATATCATTAAAGTCCAAGTCATTGTTTAAGTTAAAGTCATTTTTTTTTAGTTTGACTATTAGAGTCATCCTTTTTTGAGTTTGGCTTAGGGATAGCACAAGCACTCCTTTTGGAAGAAGGACCATTGAACTCTTTTGAAGGAAGGACTTTGAATCACCCTTGCTTGAGAACTGTGAATTCCCTTTGAAAGAAAGAACTTGAATTACATCTTTTCTTGATTAAAAGGGTTAGAGATAGGGTTTGAGATGATTAGGATACTTACAAAAAGGGTTTTATGTGATGAAAAAGTTTTGGAATGGGATTTTAGAGATTATGAGGTTTAGAAAGAGAGTTTTGATGATTAGGAGGCTTAGGAATAAGGTTTAGAAAGCATTAGAGGGAGTATAAAAGTATGTAATTGTGTGTAGAAGTTGTAAGGAAGTGGAAGGTATTTATGGAGGGAGTTTAGGGGCTTAAAATAGTGAATTTTTGGTGTTGATAAGGAAAAATGCATTATGGCAACTGGATTAAAGGCTACAGCAGCCACAAAGCCTTTTACAGCAGTTGTTGTGCTTGTTGCAATAGCCAATTTTGCAATTAGTTCACGGGTTGCCTCACCACTTTTTTGCCATGTTCTCATATGTTTATGATACTATTTAGGCCTAATTTGATTCTATCGGTTTGTAATAGAGTGCTAGTTGTCTGAAGTGCAGGTTTGAGGAAATTTATTTTTTTAGTAGGGCACTACCCCCTTGACCCCTGCCCATTAACTGGCTAGTGGAATAACCGTACTGGCTCTACATAGTGCACAAATCTTAATAGATGTCAAGCTGCAACTATATCTTAAGGGTGCAAATTTGAGAGTTCATAGTTGCCCCCTCATCAAAATTTGCTTTGAGCAAAAGGCGATTATGATAACAGTGAACCCAAGGAAGAGATGTCGTGTCAAACTTTGGGCTTATGCTGGTGCCATGTAGGATTTTTGGCTTATGTGTTCTTATGCCATGTCAAATTCTAGGCTATGCCATGTTAAACTCTAGGCTTGTGCCATGTCAAATTATGGGCTTATGATATATGCTTGTGGTTGTCATGTATAAGGGCATTCATACTTATGCAAATTGAACCTTATAAAGGGTAACCAAGGTAGAAGAATATGAGCTTTTTGGGAGAGCGCCCCTAAGATACATGAGGTTTTATCAATGGCTATCAGTTCAACCTTGATGTTGAATGTGAGAATGGTCTTGGTGAATTTCAATTAAGGCTATCTGTCTAGTTTAAAGATGTTTTTGGTGAATTTCAATCAAGGTTATCTATCCGGCCTAAATGTTGGAGATAAAGATAATTTCGGTGAATTTCAATCAAGGCTACTTATCCATCCTAAATGTTAGTAATAAAAATTATTTTAGTGAAATTTCAATCAAGGTTACTTGTCCAGCCTTAATGTTAGAGGTAAAGATGGTTTGGCGAATTTTAATCAAGGCTATCTGTCTGATCCTAATGTAAGAGGTAAAGATGGTTTTAGTGAATTTCAATCAAGGCTATATGTCCAGCCTTAATGTTGGAGTAAGAGCTAAATTTTTATCAAGGCTATCTATTCGGCCTTGACTTTAAGATTTGGAGATGGTCCATTTAGATGGGAAGATTTGGGAATTCAAACTGGTTTAGCAAGGCCACTTATTCGCCCTACTAGTAGGGAGATTACAATCGAATTTATTTGTTTGGCTTTGATGTTTGGGAGGATTGGGATTAAAGCGATTTGTTTGGCTTTATACTTGGGAGGATTGGACTCAAAGCTATCTTTTCAGCTTTGGTGTTAAGAGGATTGGGATCAAAGCTATCTGTTCAGCCTTGAGGTTGGAAAAATTAGGATCAAAGTTATTTGTTAGGCTTTGGTCATTGGGAGGATTGGGATTAAAGCTACCTATTCGGCTTTTGGTGTTGGGAGGATTGGGATCAAAATTATTTATTTAGTCTTAATGTTAGGAGGATTAGGATCAAAGCTATTTGTTCAGCTTTGGTGCTTGTGAGGATTGGGATCAAAGTTATTTGTTTGGCTTTAATGTTGGAAGAATTAGGATCAAAGCTATTTGTTTGGCTTTAGTGCTTGAGAGGATTGGAATCAAAGATATCTATTCAGCTTTGATGCTGGAAAAATTGGGATCAAAGCTATTTGTTCACCCTTAATGTTGTAAAGGTAAGCATCAAAACTATCTGTTTGGCCTTCATACTGGAAAGTTATGATCAAAGCTATCTATTCAGCCTTGATGTTATGGGAAATTAGGATCAAAGCTATCTACTTGGCCTTGATGTTGGAAAAATTAAGATCAAATGTATCTGTTCGGCCTTAAAGTTATGGGATTTAGGGAAGGTTATATCTTTAAAAGTTGAAGGGTGTGGGAATGTTAGCATGGGTGGCTCAACTCTATTTGCCCATAGAAAGTTACTGAAGGAATGGTGGAGCCAAACGTAGAGGAAGGAAGGTGGTGAGGTGAAATTTCAAACATTTTAAAATTTCACTTCACCTAATTTTGGTCCAAAATTCATCCAAGCAATCAATTAATTTGTATGTAAAACACATATGCATAGAAAGAAGAAGGAAGAGTAATCATATTACCTCTTGTAGGTTCCTTCTTTCTTAATCAAAGAGCTTCCCATGTGTGAACCCTTGAGATCATCCACACCTAGCTCACCTCCAAGTTTCCTCTTGATTTCTTTAGTGTTCTTGAATCCTCTCTTGGTTGTCTAATTTGATTCAAGATTTCGCTAAAAAATCTTTAGAAAGTTTAAGGTATCTCTTGGTTTGTTTTGGACTAAACACATTTTCAATTTGCAAGCATTTGTTCTTTTATAAAGAACAAAGAAGAGAATTGAAGATCGAAAGAAAATTTGAAGAAACATTTTCTTCTTTTTCTTTCTTTCTCTGAACTTTTCTCTCTAAGCTTCAAATGAAAAATGGTTTTCAAAAACTTATGAAGAAAAATAAAGATAAAACCCTTTTATACTTCTTTTCCTCAACACTTAACTCTTAAGTCTTCTCAAAGACTTAATTACCCTTTTAGCTCTTCATTTGGTGGAAGAACAAAGTTGACTTTGTTTCCTCAAATGGTGAATGCCCATTTTATCCTTTAGGGGTAAAATGGACATTTCCACTGGCCAAAAGATGTAATTATAATTTTAACCTTAGTGGAAAATTCTCTAACCCCTAAACCCATCACATGGGCTCATAAATAGTGAATTTTCTCTAACCCCTAAATTGCCTCTTAACCATATCACATATGGACTTATGCCAAATCTCATGTGTTAAGGGTTTTCACTAAGCTTAAAATTAGGTCTTTGATTTAGTCCAAATAAATTTTTCAATTTAATCTTTCTCATTTGCATCATATACAAATTAAGATTTAATTGAATAGAAATCTTTATAGATTAAACATCAGGACATGCTAGGGTCGTTCTAAATTTAATTACATGTTTAATCATTTTACCACTAATCAATTAATTAAACACTTTAATTAATTATTATGGTAAACCTTTAATACTTGGAAGGTGATCACTATTGGGTGTGTGACTTTCTAGGTTCATGTCTAATTAGCAATGGGAATGAGATGACATTTTTCTCTACTAATGTGAAATCCCCACTTCATACTGAGTCCCATAATCATGAGGGACAGCTAGCATTCCAAGTCATGACTACCTAATTAGAAATGAATGTTTATAGTTGATAACTTTAAACATCAGATGGACCATCGATCATAAATCATCATGCACTAGGATCCCTTCATTAAAGATCCCAATCTTGGTCAGGGTAATGGTTTATGTCAAGCCCTAATGTGCCTCAATTCTATGTCCTTATCTCAATTCTAATTCTTGATGATATTAGATTCCTACTAGAAACTCTTTCTAGTTAATCTTACTATTCTAGCCAAAAAATTTAGTATCAATAATAACCCAAAAGCATAAGATCTTAACCTCATTTACTCGAGGTAATGAATTCTATCTAGGTGATCACTTACCTCTATACATAATAAATTAGAACTATCATATGCCATATATGTGAGCATGAATAGTATATCTAAGTAAGCAGTAATAAATCTTAACTTTCTATGTATGAGATATAATATCCCTCAAGTCAAAGGATTATATGCACTATTATGACCTAGATGATAAATAATTGACTAGTAGTAAAACCCCATATTATTGTCATTTAATATCATAGTTCGACTATTCATCTTATGAATATCCATGTGTTTGTATCGACATCATATGTCAAGCAGCATGAGACTCACTACCTCTATAATCATTTGTATCACATACTGATTATAGAAAACAAACAGAGGTGATGGTCTTCCAGAATTAATGATGTCTAGTCATTAATTCTATGACCATGAACATATTTAAAATATTTGTACTTGAGCGATCTGTCACTCATTTTCTCAACACTTGAGAATAGATCCACTTATAAATACTTAAAGACTATATTCAATAATATGAAACCCTTTTCACATTATGAATATATTATTGTGCTATTGGGAATTAATTTCTACTATTACATAATTATTATATGGCTCCTAGGGCATATACTGCTATCAATCTCCCACTTGCACTAGAGACATTCTGCTTAGTATTGGAAACTTATCTTCTCAAAGTGAAGTTTAACTATCACTAACTTTTGACTTTAGTCAATGGATTAACCAAGTTAATGGTTAATGCTATTCTCTGCAAGGCTAGAATGCCCTATTCCAACAATTTTCATGCACATAAAATAATTTATTGCACATAAAATGAATTTTCATGCAAAAAGCGATTTTTAAGCATAAAATAATTTTTACGAGTATTTTTAAATAATTATTTTAGGAAAAATTTTAATGAAAATAATAAGAAAAATATTTTATTTTTAATTATCTATAATCATTCAATAAATTAAATAAAATGCCCAATTTTTCAAAAGCCCATTACACTAAAACACTCCTCACCTAGCTCATTAAGGGTAAATTGGAAATTTCCACCCAAACCCTAATATTTAAACCAAAATTTCAGCCAGCCATAGGGAGCAGCCACCATTCTATTATTCTTCATAATTTTAGCAAAAAAATTCTATCAAAAATATTCTGCCAACCGAAATTCACAAGGTGCTTTCAAACATTGCGATTTCACAATCGGTTTTCGTAAGTTTTTCTCTCCTTTCAAATTACTATTTGATTGCTATGAATCTACTCATGAGAAAATTATTTTGGGATATTTATTTACTGATTTCCTATTAATTAAATTTACCCTAGGTGAATTCTTGAAAGAAAAATCAATTTTTCCACGGAAAACACAACCCTCTTTACGCGATTTCTCCAAAGGTGAACCCTAAAACTCAAAATTGAAATTTCATGCATAAAAACAAGGGAGGGTTGATGATTTGTGTATATTACATTATAAATTGATTTCTTTTGAGTTTAGATGAAAAATATTGATTTAAATCATATTTCTATATATTACTGTAATGACCAAAAAATATGGAAAATAAGAAATTCATGGTTTTTGTCCTAAAACTTAGAAGTTAGAAAATTTCACACACATATATACTCATGGCTACCTTTTTGTATATATTTATGTTCTAAACTAATTTTTTTTTATTTTTGGATGAAAAATAATGATTTAAATCATGTGTTTGAATATCACTGTAATTACAAGAAAGTACCAAAAACAAGAAAGTTTCATGGTTTTCATCCTAAAACTTAAAGTTGGAAAACATTCATGCATATGAAAATATATAGGTGCTGATTTATGCATTAAAGTATTCTAAATTGATTTTGGTTATGATTATATGAAAAATATAGGTTTAAACCATGTTTTTGCATATTTCTATAATGAATAGAAAGTGCGAAAAGTAGGAAAATTCATCCTTTCCTTGAATAGGGCATAAAATTCATGCTTTCCTTGAATAGGGCATTTGGCCAATGTAGAGATTTTGATCCTAATGTCTATAATTTTTATATGTTGTATTTTAATGATTATTAACATGTATACATAAATGATAAATGATTAAATTATATGTTGATTGAAGGAATGGCTCTAGACAAGTCTAGAGACAATTAGGTGTACTTAAGGTATCTTAACCTTATGTTTTGATAAATATGTGAATGTGAATAAGTAATATGGGAAATAGGTTTTATGATGAAGTAATAATGAATTAATGATCTTGATTTGACTATGAGATTGATTGTGTGAATTGATCATAGGAGATAAGCATGGCATTTAAAAGGTTACTTGTTAAAGTTAACATAAATGGAAAGTGTAAGTGTACTAAGTTGAATGTTAGATTGAATTGATATTAAGATCATGATATATTGTGTTTGACTTTAGAAAAGTCTTGGTATGAGTTATAATGTATTTTCATATGGGCCTATGAAGGCTAAGAGTGCAAGACTTGAATGGTCAACATGTTATGCGCAAGTGATGAGTGCACTTTTATATGCAACTCCAAGTGTATATGAATGTTATATGTGCATGGGGTAGTTATGGGATAGGATAGCATGAAGATTAAGTAAATGCTAAGTATTAAATTATAATGTTATGTTAGACCTTAAGCAGTATTAGAGGTTCAAGGGCTATTAGTACTAGGAGCAAAGGAACCATAAAGTGAGTAAACATTATGTACTTATTGCAAGTCCAAGCTATAATGTTTTATGAACCTTTGAGATTCTCAAAACCCAAGTTCCTTTCCATTTTTAAATATGATTATATGATTTCTTTATTAAGCTTGTGTTGCCAAAGGACAGTTAGTCCAAAACCATTTTGATTATTCAATAATAATAAAGAACCTTTGTAATTGTTGCCTTACCTTATTTTCTATCTAGGACCACACTATTATTTATCTTTTATTCAATAATTTAAACTAGTATTGCTATTGTGCTATATGTTATTGCTTTCTTAAGTGCTATTGTTATAAGTGATTACCATTAGCTATAGCTATGGTACCCATAAACCTTTTATGCAGAAATCCTCGCGTCGATGTGGGTAATCATCAAAACTTATGCATATGGTCTTAACCCAATAGATAAGGATAGTATATCCACCTTAGCTAGAAGGGGTAGTTCTAACTATAGAGACTGATCAATTTCATACTTCGCTATGTGTTCGAGTGATTATGACAATAGCCTTTACTCTATGTGTTCTAGTGATTATGGCAATAGCCTTTAGTCTATGTGTTCGAGTGATTATGCCAACAGCCTTCACTCTATGTGTTATGTGCAGCCTTCACTCCATATATTATGTGTTATAAGAATGATTTATGTGAACCTTATTGAATTGCAAACTATGAACCATGAGCCATAAGTTATGAATTAAAAATCATGGTCTATGAGTTATAAGCAGTGAGCCCTTTTTAAGGGATATGTGTTATTGTAAAGCTATTTGGTTTACTAATTGAGATCATCTATCTCACCCCTTTTCCTTGTGTGGTTCTAGGTGAGCATTATGAGGAGGCAAGGTGATCGCTTAAGCAACCTACTCTATTTGGGAAATTTTCTTGTCAAAGTTTATTACTGTGCTATAAGATGATGAGTCTCTAGACGCTCCAATAGTCCTTAACTTTAGAGTTTATATTTGGAATATATTATTTATTTAATTTATTTGGAGTCTTAAATGTTCTTTTTACATTGTTTATATTTAAAGTATTCTCATAGTATGCTTCTGCTAATCAAAGTTTTCCTTATTATAGGATAATCAAGTTAATGCATGAAGTTTTGGTAAGGTCATAGGCAATGTTTATATGTTCATGAGTAGGTTCTATGAGCATGGGTGACCTTATGTCTCCCCATGTTCTAAGACCATCATATCTCATAAATTGAGATGTGACACTTTATATGTTAAGGAAGGAAGTATGAAGCTTGAAAAGAATGATGAGAAATGTGAAATGGGAGTTAGCATGAATTAGGCATGTACATCAAAATCTAGAAGCAGCGCCAACTCTATCATGACCCACTTATTAAGCCATGATGGTTCTAAGGCGTAGAGAGACATAAAGTCACCTAAACCCGTAAAACCCAATATAACTTATAATCCTTTACCATTCATCATATTGTAGATTGTCCCAAGATCAAAACCCAATTGCCTTATTGCCAACATCTATTTTGTCTTCTTACATATGGCTAAATGCTCATTATATCATTATGACATTCATCTCATTTACATATGTTCATTACTAATTACACCAACATAACTATAATTACATTATGGTTCTTAGTACATATCAATCCCATACAATATTAGTGCTAAACCTTTGGCAAACATGGAGCTTTAAAACAATGGTCTTCATGGTCAAGAATTACAACACTTGAAATTAGCAAAACAACTTCCAAATGGATGAATAGGGCTTGGAATTTACCTTGCTAACTCATCAATCTTACCTAACAAATTTAAACAACTAGGGAATGAGATGAGGCTCAGTGAGTATACAATAATATAATATATATGGTGAGTACAAGGACTATTATCAAGAAGGACTCTTTATAGCAATAGAACAATTTTAATCAATGTCATCATTGATTCAATTTCTCATTTAAGATGGAAATAACATTTTAGCAGAAATAATATTCTCTTAGAAGTGGAATGTTTCCTACATATAAAAATTCAAGAGTGGCGGCCTAAGCCTTGCTCACTCACATGCATCATATTATGAAAGACTGATAAGTTCTCACAGTTAAGTGTTCCCCCCTAACAGAGGTTAGGTCCTCTCTCCCTACCCGCAAGCTTAAACCAAGTGCATGTCCGATGTATTACCCCATATCAGAGGGGTATTTCTACTTATCAATAGGCATCAATAGAAGGTTCATATAAATTTCATAATATGGAGTTTAATAGAGGGTATGCTAACACAAGAATCATTCTCATTAAAGGTCACATTACGAAATCAATATGGAAGGCTCATAATGGCCATATGGCATGAAGAAATATCATATCCAAGTACATCATTGTCACATCCCAACCTTAGAGATATGATGGTCCTAGAACATAGGGAGACATAAGGTCACCCACTCCCATAGAACCCACTTACATGTAAACAAATCATGCCTAGGATCTTACCAAACCTCTTACATTAACTCATTTAAAACATTTAGATGAATACCATAAATTGCAGAATACTAAAATAAATCCTTACATATAAAATCCATAAGGAAAATAATATATATCAATAAGTATCAATCAACATTCTCGGAGCATCTAATGACAAGACTTCATAAAAAAAATAGTATTATTGATAACTTGGACAAGAAATTCCCTAAGCGAAGTAGAATGCTTGAGCCATCACCTTGCCTCCTCACATTTACTCACCTGAAACCACACAAGGAAAAAAAGGGTCAGATAGATGATCTCAATGAGTAAACAAAAAGGCACATACATTATCACATATTTCTTTGAAAAGGAAACACATAGCTTATACACTTAGTTCATGACTTATAATTCATGAATCAGGTTGTAATTTAGCAAGGGTTCAATTTGGCAACTTTGCAGAAATCACACTTATCACTTATAAAGAGTGAAGGCTATTGCTCTATCACTCGAACACTTTAAGGAGAGGTGGCCTTATACTAAATTCCAACTCCTATCACTTATAAGGCATGAAGCTGATCAGGCCCCACAGCTAGAATTGCCCCTTCTAGCTGAGGTGGATACACTATCCCTATCCATCAGGTTAATACCATGTGCACAGGTTTTGATGATTACTCGCATCGGCATGAGGATTCTGCATAAAGGGTAAAAGGTACCATAGCTAGAGCTAATGGTAATCACAATTAACAATATCACATAAGGTAACAATAACATGTATTCTAATAACAATATTGGTTTAGCTTTCAAGCAAAAGATATAATGATAGTGTAGTTCCAAAAAGAATTTAAGTTAGGGTGTTAATCACAAGAAATCCTCATTGGGATAAACAAAATAATTTTGGACCAAGTGTCCCTTGGCAACCCAAGCTTGTCAAAGAATTCATGTAATAATATTTAGAATAAAAAGAACTTGGGTTTCAAACATCACAAAGGCTCACATAACAATATATCACATTCTTATAACACAACATGATGTTGGTCACACATATAACATGAATGTGGCATTTGCCCACACTTGAAGAATGAGTACGATGTTTACTCACCTTGGGGTTCCTTTGCTCCCAGTATACGTAGTCCCTTTGCACTTCTACAGCTCCTCAAACTCTAACATAATATTTGATTTAACACTTAGTATTTATTTACTCATGATGCTCCTATCCCATAACTACCCCATATATATATAGCATACACATACACTTAGAGTCCACACATAGGTGTACTCATCACTTGCACATAACACGTTGACTTTGAAAGTCTTGCATACTTAGGCCTTATAGGCTCTTTTGATATCACATTATTACCTTTTTAAGGTCATTACAATATTATTACCTCAATATCAATTCACTTTAACAATTATCTTAATTCACTTTACACTTCCACACATGTCATCTTAATAATTTACCTTTCAAGCATCATGCTTAACTCTTATGATCCCTTTCACTTCATTAACTCATAACCATATGTTCATCATCAATTCATCATAACATCTAGTTCCATATTTCTCAACCACATTTGCATTCTAAACACAATATAATGTTAAGATACCTTAAGTATACCTTAAGTATACCATAATACATTTAAGCTTATCTAGGATCATACCTTCAACTAAGATGCAATTTTATCATTTATTATACATACATATATGTCAACAATCATGAAAACACATTGCATAAAATTTAAAAGCATTGGGACAAAAATGTTTATATAGGCCAAATGCATTACCAATGTAGAGACTAAATTCTTCTTCTTTTTGCACTTTCCGTCTATTTCAGAAATATGTAAAAACATGGTTTGAATCAAGATTTTTCATGTAAATGCAACAAAAATCATTTTAGAATTTAAATTCATAAGAATTTATCACACATAGTGTTGTTTATAAATAAAAATTTAACTTTTGAATCATAGAGCACAAAACAATGAGTTTTCTTGTTTTTGGTATTTTCTGATCATTTCAAAAATATGTAAACAAGTTGTTTAAACTATTATTTTTCATTCAATCATAGAAAGTATCAATTTAGAACACATCCCTACATGATTCAGCAGCCATAGATAGGGTTTATATAAAAAATTTCCAAGTTTAAAGGCTTAGGTGAAAAATCATGAGTTTTCGCGCTTTCCGCGCATTTCATTCATTTTAGCGATAAACAGACACAAGGTTCAGATCATTATTTTTCATCTAAACAAAACAAATATCATATTAGAGCACTTATTCATACAAATCAGCAGCCATATGTCCATTCAAGAAGAAAACTTTCCAACTTCCAAGTTCTAACATGAAAACCTTGAACTCCTTTGTTTTTGGAAACTTTCCGGTCATCACAAAAATATACAGAAATATTATTTAATCCAATATTTTCCATCAAAACAAACTAAAAATTATTTTAGAATACAACCATACACAAATTGCCCCCCCCCCCCCTCCCTATGATGTTTATGCATAAAAATTGTGATTTTAAGTTATAGAATTCACATTTGGAGGAATCTCGCAGAAAGAATCGTGTTTTCAGTAGAAAATAGATTTTCTCTCCTAAAAACTCACCCAAACAGAATTAAATCTGTAAAAATCAGTAATCAACCAATTCAAAATAATTTTTCCATAATTTATTTCATAGAAATTAGTTTAGAAATCGAAAAAGAAGAAAAACTTACGATTACAGTCAAGAAATCGCGAAACGGAAAGGTGTTTTGTTAATTTCGGTAGAGAGAAATATTTTGAGAGAACTTTCTACCAAGATATAGAAAGAATAAGAGAATGGCTACTCAAACCTTGGTTTGGCCAAAATTTAGATTATATATTAGGCTTTGGGTGAAATTTCCACTAATACCCTTAATGAATTAGGTTAGGAGGATTTTTTGTGTAACGGGTTTTGGGTATTTGGGCTTTTATTTAAATTTTTGGCTGAATAAAAATTAAAATAAAAAGAATATTTTTCTTATTATTTCTGTAACATTTCCCCCAAAAATATTTATTTTAAAATATTTTAAAAATACTCATAAAATTATTTTATGCTTAAAAATTATCTTATGCATGAAAATTCGTTTTATTTAAAATAAATTCTTTTATGCAAAAGCACTTCATGTAAATCATTCATTTCACAATAGCAACTCATTTTATGCATATTAAAATTAATCTAATATGCCATATACTCATCAATCACTTAGATCACAAATTTTCACACAAGCACACACTTAACCTTAATAGTTCTAAATCAAGCAATTCATCATGAAAATTCCTAGGGTGGGTGTGGGTTGTTACAATCATTCAATAGGTAATTCATGTTTAACAAGAAGTTGGGACATCCTAACAATGATGGTTTGATCAACAATGATTCAAAGAATATGGCATATATCATATTATATTGTTAAGTACTCACCTTGGACTCCTTTGCTCCTATTTACATTTAGCTTTGATGCAAGTGGTGCTCCTTGCACTTTTAGACAATATCCTTATCCTTGTCTTTAGATTCTAAATATTTGCATTTCAATTACATGTTAATTAGTAACTAATGATGCTACTAATTATACCTTGTACTTATTTTATTACTTCAACTCATAATGAAGATGTATCAATAGAGCCATATACATTTTTATATCTATTCCTATTCCTAATCATTTCCAAGCTAGATTCCTTATTTAATTTCATGACTTCAAGTTCAAATTCAAAATTTCCAATTTGTTCTATAAACACTAGAATTTGAGGAAAATTATCAATTTCCCTTTCAAACCTCAAATTAACCATAGATTCACCAAATTAACACCTAAGCAATTAATTACTACTAATTATCTTGAGTTACTTCACTCTTATTCATATGAATCATAATTTGCCCACTCAGGTCAAATTTGGGGAAACTTATGATTCCTCATCAAATCTTTAAATTAGTTATAGAGATATGAAATTAACATAACATAAAATATATATGATTACTCAATTATCACAATATAATATTAAAACACCAAGTTTCCCCTTTTAACTATATTTATAGCTCTAAGATTTTCAAGTCTTGAATCAAGTTTCCAAAATTCATTTTAACACTTCTATATCATTTTTCCCCAAATTAGTATTCGAACACTTCTGTAATCATTCACTATTATGGCTGAATTTTTCTTATGGTGTTGGAAGGATTTTATGCAACTAAAATACTAAAATCAACATTAGAACATAGAAAAAATAAGATGAATAAGATTTCTCACCTTGGTTAGCTTTGGTTTGCTAAGGTTCTTTGTTACTATCGGTGTAGGGAGAGAGCTTATTTTGTTATTGTGGAACATTGGTGTATAGATAGGAAATGATGTTCACAACATAAAATTTGCATATATATATATATATATATATATATATATATATATATATATATATATATATATATATATATATATATATATATATATATATATATATACAGGGTTGGATGGCGAAAATTTGATCAAGATTGATCCAATGGCTAAGATTTAATCTTGATGGATGGCTATGATTCGATCAAGTTGGATGGCTAGGATTTTCTCTACAATTGTGATATTCATCATATGGTTTTAGAAATAGTAAAAATGAATGTAGACTTTGGTGTGATGAATTGAGAATTCAAGTTGGAAAAGGAATTAACTTAGTAAAAAAATGGTGGCTTCCAAGTAAAAAATAATGGTTAGCTTTTCCAACATCAAACTTAAACTTGGTTAGCTATTTCTAACTCTAATTAAGTGTATGTTCATCCACCTTAAGCCTTGTGGGCTGACCATTCAATGGGCTAGGGCTTTTGAGTCCTAAAGCCCATCAATGAATCCTTATATGCACATTTCAAGCTCGATACTTAATACATTTTTCATTTCATTTCTTTCATTTTAATATACATATTTCTTCCTTCCAATAGCATTACACACTCTAGACATTGCTAGATAAATCTTGTTCATTATATAGTACACATTTTCTAGCCTTTCATCAACATTATTTATGTAAGTCACATAAACTCACCTAGTCAAACTAAGTTTGACTTTCATTGTACCATTGTAACTTTGATTGAAATCAACTTTTCATGTTAGTATTATTATCTCCTAATGATTTAGGAGATGCTAGTGCCTATTCACTAGCACTTTAGATTCACATTTCAAATAAATTATTAACATAGTCACATTAAGTCAAACACAGTTTGACTTCCATTTTATCATAAAAATACTTATCCAAATCAATTACATTCTTCACCCATTGTCATATTATTCATTTAGAATTTATTTTTTTAAAGATATTCTTATGGTTCTTGATGTGCTGGGGGGCCTTGAATGGGACAGTACATGAACATTAAGGTGCCTCCATTGCTAACTCTATTAGGTTAAGGAAACCTTGGGTATTATAGATGAGCACCACTAGCATCAAAGTTAAATGTAACTAGGAGAAAAGGAATCTAAGATGAGTACTTAATAATATAATATGACATGTTCCATATGCTATAAACCATTATTGATGAAACCATTTTCATTGAATACTCTAATTCCTTGTTGATCGTGAATTGCCTATTGAATATTGAGCCTCTTTATGGCATTTGGCCATTGCAATCCCTTTCATATTGATTTCAAAATATGACCATTCATGAGAACTATTCTCGTATTGGCATATTTTCCATTGAATTCCTTATTGTGAATTCCCTATGAACCTTTTATTTATGCCTATTGATAAGCAAAATACCCTTCTAATGTAGGATAATACATCAGAACTTATGCACTTGGTATTAGCCCGTGGGTAGGGTAAGAGTACCCAACCTCTGTTAAGGGGAAATGTCTAACCATAAGACCTGATCAGTCTTGCGTAATGTGATGCATACGAGTGAGCAAGGCTTAGGCCGCTACTCTTTAATTTATATGTATGGGAAGCATTCTGCTTCTAAGAAATTACTATTTCTGCTAAAGATATTATTTCTATCTTAAATGAGAAATTGATTTGTAATGACAATTTTGATTAACATTGCCCTATTGTCATAATAAGCCCATCCTAGTAAGGACCTACATACTCACCCCATATTGTATTATTTTATATTTACTGAGCTTTGTCTCATTCCTTAGTTGTTTAAATTTTTCAAGTTAGGTTGAGGAGTCAGTAAGGTAAATTCTAAGCCTTGTCTTCTGCTTAGAAGTTGCTCTACTAATTTCGCATGCAAGAATTTGGGTTATATGATTATGAAGAACATTGTCTTAGAGTTCCATAGTTATCGAAGTTTAGTACTAAAATGACTTTGGGTTTATATGTATTATAAATTGTATTATAATTACTATTATAATAGTATATTAAGTAATGAATATTTAGATAATGACATGAAATACAAATTTGAAAATTTTATGTGTTGAGTACATGAATGGTATTAGTAAGTATTTGGTAATATGTAAAATTAATAACAATCAATGGGCAAATAAGGAAAGGTAATCATGTTTTGATTTTGGAATAAGGTTTAACATGGTAAATGGTAAAGCATTATAAGTTCAACAAGATTTTATGGGTTAGGTAACTTTATATCTCCTTATGCCCTAGGACTGTCATGGCTTAATAAGTGGGTCATGACGGAGGACAACCTCTAAAGTCTTGATAGACAATGGATATACTGTTAACATCATCCCATTAAGGATGGCCCTAGAACTTGGTAAGATTGAAGATGATCTTTTAACTACAGATGTGTTTATCTTTACATTTAATAGGTAAGTCACAAAGAATCTAGGAGTCTTACCTATGGAAATCCAAGTTGGAAACAAGACCTCCATCATAGCTTTTTTGGTGGTAAACTCCATTAGCCATTTACCACATTGTGTTAGGAAGAGATTGGATTCACGCTAATTGTTATGTGCTGTCTCACTTCACTAATTCCTCCTGTTTTGGAAAAGGGACAAGGTGGAAATAGCGTGGGCTAATGGAAAGCCTTTCAAAACATGCATAGATATAGTAGATGCAAGATTCTATGATTGGAGCTTTAGTCCAATTGAATTCAAAGGAAAGAATGAATATTGTGGGTTAAAGGAACTTACTGTGGCAAGTAGAGAGGATTACTGATAATAAGTAAACAATCTCCTCCAAAAGTTTGTGATCATGCCTTATCATGGGAGGTAGACCACTCAGCCTATAAAAGAGGAGGTTGATGATTAGGTTCACTGAAGAAGAGAAAGTGGTAACTACAGTCGCATTATCTAAAGCATAGGTGCCATAAGTTTTGGATAGGCTACTAATTAAGGAAGTTTAAGAGATTGCATGTGTTGAGGTAATCTTTAAAGGGGAGTAGTCCAAGGAAGTAGACGAGATCTTATTACATAAGTTAAAGAATGCTACACCTAAGTTAGATGATGTTATGATTGAAGTCCAAAACCCTTTAGAGGAGATCAACCTAAAGACTCCTGAGAAACCCATAATCACTTACATTAATGGCCTGGTCCAACCTTCATTAAAAAGGAGAATAATTGAATTATTACAAGAGCTTAGAGACTATTTCACTTAGGAGTATGATGAAATGCCTAGGTTAAGTAGGAAGCTAGTAAAGCACTAGCTGTCTATTAAGCTAAGCTACCATCCTTATTGTTAGCTCTCTAGGAGGATGTCAAAGGATGTTGTGCTTAAAGTGAAGAAGGAAATTGAAAAGCTACTCAAAGTTTGGTTTATAAGACTTATAAGATATGTTAAGTGGCTATCCAATGTTGTGCCTATGGTGAAGAAAAACAGGAAGCTTTAATTGATGCTATAGCCAAACATGTATTACTTTCCTTCATGGATGGTTTTTTAGGCTATAATAAAATATTCATAGTTCAAGAAGACAAACTAGAGATGGTTTTTAGGTGTTATGGCTTTATTAGAACCTTTGAACAGTTGGTTATGTCCTTCGAGTTGAAAAATGCATGTGCTACCTAACAATGAGCCATGAGCATAATTTTCGATGAAATGCTTGGAAAGTCTATGGAGGTTTACATGGATGATATAAATGTGAAGTCCAAAAGAGCTAAAGGCTATGTGGAGCATCTAAGGAAGGGCTTTCAATGGATGAGAGATCACTAATTAAAGCTAAATCCCCTTAAGTGCGCTTTCAAGGTCTAGGCTAGAAACTTCCTAAGGTCCTTGGTACCTCAAAGAGGAGTTGAAATAGATAAAAATAAAGCAAAGGCAATTATGAAGTTCAATCTCCTGAAAATAAGAAAGAGTTACAAAGATTCTTAAGCCAAGTGAATTACCTTAAGAGATTTATCTGTAATTTGGATGGAAAGTCCAAAGTCTTTTATGAACTACTCAAGCTAAAATCTAAAGAATAACTTCTTTAGGAAGATTGTCATTAGGAAGCTTTTGAGAAGATCAAGGAGTATCTCAATAATCCTTCAGTCTTGATGCCTTCAAGAGCAGGAGTTCCTTTGAAATTGTATCTCTCAGCGTCTGAGGACAATATTGGTTGCCTCCCAGCATACAATAATTGTACATGTCAGGAACATGCCTTTTACTATCTCAGTAGGTTCCTCACACTAACTGTGGTATGATATTCACCAATGGAGAAAATGTGGTTAGCCTTATACTTTGCATGCACCAAGCTTTAGCATTATTTGATCATATCAAAAGTGTATGTAGTCTCATATACTGATTTAGTGAAGTATATGTTAAATCAACCCCTCATCATAAGGCACATTGGCAAATGGTCATTGGCTTTACTAAATTTTCCTTAGTTTACTTCCTTCAAAAGTCAATAAAAGGCTAAGCATTAGTAGACTTCTTAGCAAAGCACCCAAATATGAAGACAAAAGGGGAAGAAGAGTTAGACTTACTGATTTATAAAGGTAAGAAGAACCCTCGGGTGCTAAATTTTGATGGCTCAAAGACTGAAGAGTCTACCAGTACTAAGCTAGTCATTATATCCCTTTTCAATGCTATGACTACCATCTCATTCAACTTGAACTTTGAAAGCACCAATAACAAAGAAAAGCATGAAGCATGAATTATTAGGCTAGAAATTTTAAGAGAACTAGGGGCTAAGGAAGTGTTGGTAATGGGAGACTAACAGTTGGTGTTGAGGCAACTTTTTAGAGAATATAAATGTAGCAGCCTTGCATTAGCTCCCTACTACACAACAACAATTCAGTTATTGGAGGACTTCATAGATGTGTCATTCCTATATGTACCAAGAGAATCAAATTAGAAGGTTAATGAGCTAGCTTAAATAGCCTCCGATATGAAGATGATAGAAGAACTTACTCACAAGATAATCCTTATCAAGAAACATAGCCATCCATCTATATTGGAATGGGAGATTCAAGTTAGCACTTCAGTACTGATGTTAACATCTCCAGAGATTAGAGGCAGCCTTGAAAAATTACCTGAGTATTTTGTCCATAAAATCTCCTTACAGACTCAAAGTTCAAGCTCAAAACTATATGTTAACAGAAGAAGAGCTTTACCAAAAGGGATTTGATAGGTTACTATTGAGATGTTTGGGATTTCCAGAGGCTATGAAGGCTATGAAGCAGGTGCATGAGGGGATCTATAGAGCACACCAAGCAAGAATTAAAATGAGATGGTGTGAACCCTCAAATTGCCACCATGGGATCTAACCGCAGCTTAGCACCTGCTAAGATTAGTGCGCTACATAAAGTTTGTACAATGTTCCCATTAGCTGGTTAGCAAGCAAGGGTCAAGGGGGTAGCGCCCCACTGAAAAAATAAATTTCCTCAACTTGCACTTTAGGCAACCAGCACTCAGTAATGAACCCACAGAATCAAATTAGGCCTAAATCAGATAAAAAATAAATGAGAACGGCTGAAAAAGAGGTGCGGTAGCAACTGGCTGGTTGCCGCGGCAGTTGCCACAGGTGTCCCTACAGCTGTCACAATGGGCTCTACAGATGCTGCAGCCCCTAATCAAGTTGTTGTAGCATATTTTTCTTGATCCTACACAAAAAATTCACTATTTGAGCCCTTAAACTCCCCTTATAAATCGCTTGCACCTCCTGTACTCCCTCTAAAGCTTTCTAAACCCTATTCCTAAGACATCCAATCATCAAAACCCTCTTTCTAAACTTCCTAATCTCTAAAACCCCATTCCAAAACTCTTTTATCATATAAAGCCCTTTTCATAAGTCTCCTAATCACCTCAAACCCTATTTCTAATTCTCTTAATCAAAAAAAGGTGCAATTTAAGCAAAGGAATGGTAGAGCCAAATGCTACAGAAGGAAGGTGGTGAGGTGAAATTTCAAAGATTTTTAAATTTCACTTCACCCAATTTTGGTCCAAAATTCATTCAAGCAATCAATTAATTTGTGTGTAAAACACATATGCATATAAAAAAGAAGGAAGAGTAATCATATTACCTTTTATAAGTTCCTTCTTTCTTTATCAAAGAGCTTCCCAAGTGTGAAGCCTCTAAATCATTCACACCTAGCTCACCTCTAAGTCTCCTTTTGATTTCTTTGGTGATCTTGAATTCTCTCTTGGTTGCCCAATTGGATTCAAGATTTCCCTAAAAATCTGTAGGAAGTTTATGGCTTCTTTTTGGTTTGTTTTGGACTAAACATATTTTCATTTTGTTAGCATTTGTTCTTTCATAAAGAACAAAAAAGAGAATTAAAGATCAAAAGAAAAATAAAGAAACATTTTCTTCCTTTTCTTTCTCTGTCTCAACTTCTCTCTCTAAGAATGCATCAAATCTAAAAATTATGTTCAAAACTTATGAAGAAAAATGAACATAAACTCTTTTATACTTATTTCCTTCAAGACTTAACCCTTAAGTCTTCTCAAAGACTTAATTACCCTTTTAGATTTTCATTTGGTGGAAGGGCAAAGTTGACTTTGCTTTCTCAAATGGTGAAATGATCATTTTATACTTTAGGAGTAAAATCGACATTTCCACTAGCCAAAAGATGTAATTACAATTTTAACCTTAGTAGAAAATTCTCTAACCTCAAAATCCATCATATGGGCTCATGAATAGTGAATTTTCTCTAACCTCTAAATTGCCTCTTAACCATATCACATATGGGCTTAGGCCACATCTCATGTGTTAAGGGTTTTCACTAAGCTTAAAATTATGCCTTTGATTTAGTCCAAATCATTTTCAATAAAATCTTTCTCATTTGTATCATATACAAAATAAGATTTAATTAAATATAAACCTTTATAGATTGAACATCAGGACATGCTAGGGTCCTTGTAAATTTAATTACATGCTTAATCATTTTACCACTAATCAATTAATTAAACTCTTTAATTAATTATTATGGTAAACCTTTTACACTTAGAAAATGATCACTATTGGGTGTGTGACTTTCTATGTTCATGTCTAATTAGCAATGGGAATGAGAAAATATTTTTCTCTACTAATGTATAATCCCCACTTCGCACTTAGTCCCACAAGTCATGAGGGACAGCTAGCATTCTATGTCATGACTACCTAATTACTACCTAATTAGAAATGAATGTTTATAGTCATAACTTTAAATATCACATGGACCATCAATCATAAATCATCATGCACTAGAATCCCTTCAATAAAGATCCCAATCTTGGCTAGGGTAATGGTTTACATTAAACCCTAATGTGCCTTGATTTTATGTCCTTATCTCGGTTCTAATTCATGATGAGATTTGATTCCTACTAGAAACTCTTTCTAGTGAATCTGTCTGTCCTAGACAAGAGCTATAGTATCAAGAATAACTAGATAGCATAGGATCTTAACCTCTTTTACTCAAGGTAATGAATTCTATCTTAGCGATCACTTATCTCTATACATAACAAATTAGAACCATCACATGCCATATAGCCATACATGAATTGTATGTTTATCTAAGTAGTAATAAATCCTAACTTCCTATATATGAGATATAGTATCCCTCAAGTCAAAGGATTATATGCATTATTATGACCTAGATGATAAATAATTAACAAGTAGTAAAACCCTCTATTATTATCATCTAACATCATAGTTCGACTATTCATCCTATAAATATCCACATGTTTGTATCAACATCACATGTCAAGCAGCATGAGACTCACTGCCTCTATAATCATCCGTATCACATACTGATTATAGAAAATAAATAGAGGTGATGATCTTCTAGAATTAATGATGCTCAGTCATTAATCCTATGACCATGAACATATTTAAAATATTTGTACAAGAGCAATCTGTCTCTCATATTCTCAAACATATTTAAAATATTTGTACAAGAGAAATCTGTCTCTCATATTTTTAACACTTAAGAATAGATCCTTTTACAAATACTTAAGGACTATATTCAATAGTATGAAACCCTTTTCTTATTCTGAATATATTATAGTGCCATTAGGAATTAAAATCTACTTTTACATAACTATTATATGGCTCCTAGGGCACATACTACTATCATCAAGTTCTTTCTTTTAAAAGGAATTCACGGTTCTCAAGCATGGGTGATTCAATCTCCTTCCTTTAAAAGAGTTCAATAGTCCTTCTTCCAAAAGGAGTGCTCAAGCTATCCCTAAGCCAAAGTGGAACTTTGATCCAGTGCCAAGCTCGCTTTGTACGTTCTTCGTCATCAAAAGCTAAAGGTAAAAGTTCTTTCTTTTTCCTTTTCAATTCCAATTTTAAGATCTGAATCTAAAAAGATCTAATATTTGTTAATTAAAACTAACTTAATTAACAAATTCCCAAGCCCTTAAAATCAATTAAAACATGATAACAAAGGCAACAACTTAAAACCCCTCCTTTGCAAGAGGAAAGAACTGTATAAGGTTTGATTCCCATTCAAACGAATACGTAAGCATGTCATCTCTAAGGTATCATCTATGCTAAAATTAACAACTTCTTCTCTCTATCATGTTCTTCACATAGTTGAGGATCAAGATTGCTTTTCCTAAATAAAAGTCAAAACTTTAGTTCTTTTTATTACAATTATTTTATAACTTTTTTTTCTTACTTTAGTAGTTTAGATTATATTTGGGAAATGTGTACTTTTCCAAAAACCCATAAGGGCTAGAGGAAAGATCCCCTGATTTTAATATTTTGACTTGTAATAATTTCAAGTAGTTTTCCTTTATTTTTCACATTTTGTAATTGTCATTGTTTAATATTTGCCATGCATTGCATGAATAATATTTGTTTCTTGCATCAAATTATATTTGTTTATGCATACATAAAAACTTCTTTTTATAAAAATTATTTTGCATTTAAGCTAAATAATTTTTTTTATATTGTTTTAATCAAACCCTAGTCCCCAAGCCCTCTTTTGTCATTCGAGGACTAGTGCTTTTCCTTGGGATAAATGGAATAATTTTAGAGTCAATCAAATTGGGTTTTTTTTTTTTTAATTTTCCTAACTAAAATAAATAAAATTAAAGTGATGACTCCTTTTCAAATTACAATTTACAAAATACAATTTTTTGAACTTATAGCGAGTTCCAATCTTGATGTTTCTCCCAAGGAGCATTTTCGATTCCCTTATAGCGTGTTTGTGTGAAGTCTCACAATTGGTGACTCCACTGGGGACTCCAAAATCTTTTTCAAAGTAAAAAAATGAAAGTGGACTACTCTTGGTATAACAAAAAGTTTGGCTTTTAGTACAAAATAGCTTTTCATGCATCATTACATCGGTCTCCTTATCAAAAAACCTAGTTCCTTATGAAAACAAAAGATAGAAAGTAACATCGAGTGGGCAACCTTCCTTAGATTTTCTTGCCAATATTGAAATCATCTAGCCTACGACATATCCTCTAATCCTTTTAGAGGTGTAATAAGTATGCAACCTCTACTGGACCCACATGAGACCCCTTGACTCATGTGATTAGGTTTATCGCATCTCTAGTGTGACGAGTTTGCTTTTAAGCCACCCTTACCCTTTCATGTAATGACTTATAGAACCTTCTTTTAGGATTGTATGCACCATAATACTAAACTTGGTATGTCATTATCATGAAAACTTTTCATTCATGGATACATGTATGTATAGCTTGGACCTTGTGAGGAGTCAAAAACCTATCTAAAAATCTTCACACCTAAAACCAATGGTCCACCTAAACCCATGGTCAAAACCCAAAACCCATGGTCCATCTAAACCCATGGTCAAAACCTAAAAATTCATGGTCCACCTAAACATATGGTTAAGGCCTTAAACCAATGGTCCACCTAAACCTATGGTCAAAACCTAAAGCCCATGGTCCACCTAAACCTATGGTCAAAACCCAAAACTTATGTTTCAACTAAACCCATTCAAACCCATGTCAAACTCATGGTAAAAATAAACCCATCTATGGTACCCTCATCCTTATCCATAATTCCTATCCAAGCTAATCACTAACCTAGCTCCATTATTTACAATCATTATACAAGTTAAACACTGACCTAGCTTTCATCCATCATAATTCTTACCTAAGCTAAATAATGACCTACTTTTCATCCTTCACAATTCTTACCCAAGCTAAAAACTGGTCTAACTTTATCCTCAATAATCCTTACCAAAGCTAAACATTAACCTAGCTTCATTCTTATCCATAGTCCTTACCCAAACTAAATGCTGACTTGGTTTCATCTTTCATAATACTATCCTAACCCATAGCCCATTTAAGCCTATGGTCTAGTCCAATCAAACCCATTATCCAACTACCACTAAACCCATAGTCCATCTAACATCCAAATCTATGGTACATCCATAACCCAATAGCAAAACCCATGGTCACTCTATCCTTAAACCTATGGTTAACCATTCATAATTGTAATCCTAATTACTCAAGACTAAACTTTGACCTAGCCTTCCAATCTACTATTTGGTTCCTTAAGGCTAAAATCTAACTTAGCCACCCAAAGCTAAATTCTGACCTAGCTATTCAAAGCTAAATTATGACCTAGCTACTCAAAGCTAAAATATGACATAGCCACTCAAAGCTAAAATGCCAACCTAGTTTCCAAAGCTAAAATTTGACCTTGCTCCCCTAGCTAAATACTGACCTAGCTAATATCATACATCTCTACCCTCATCTTTACCTATACACCATCAACCTAACCATAAGACACCATCATCCATTGTCATTAAACCCAAGGTCCTCCATTCATCATACCCCACCATAACCATCTATTTCAAAGCTTGATACTAACCCAACTCCTTTTCTCTTTCAAAGGTTGCAAGATGTCTACTAGATTGGACAAAGATATCATATATCCCATTTTTAAGGAAAACCCATTACACATAACACATAGTTCATGATTTTCAAATCATGGTTTCACAGTTTCAATTTAGCAAGATTTTCACTTTAGCAGGTTTGTAGAAATCACACATAAAACACTTATTACCCAATCAGAGTAAATGATTATACTAGCTCATTCACTCAAAGGAGAGGTGGCCTCATACTAAATTCCAACTCCCAACTGTGAACCCTTAATTTTGTATCTTTCAGTATGTGTTTGAATCTTGAAAGCACTTAGGCTCGGTAAACAAACTTTCAAAAGTTGAAGACTCTCAAAATGGAAAAATCAAAATATTTCTTTTTGACATTTGAATCCTTTGAAATCATCTGAGGCTGAATAATGAGTATAATGCAACTAGAATCATGTAAAATGGATGAGAAATGAGTAAGAACGGGCGAAAATGGCAAAATGGGCCAAAACAGGCCCATTACTATAAAGGCCTGCAGCATTGCCGTAAAGGCCTTTGCAAAACTGCAAAGGTCTAGGCGCTACAAAGGTCACTATGGTAACTCCAGTGAAAATCTAATTTTTTGCTCCCACATTGGAAATTTGTGTTTTCTATGCTTTAAACCTCCTCCTATATATAGAGGGCCTCCCCACACTTTAAGACACAAACTTCTAGAGCTTGAAAAGCATTACTTCAAGCAAATCGCTTTCCATTTGCTCCTTGCTTCATAAAGCAAGTGGGTGGTTTCTCCTTGATTCCTACCTGACTAGTTTAAGGCTTTCCGCTGGTCTATTTGAGGTAAGTCTATTGCCCAGGGCTCTTATCCGCCACCCAAGGCTAGCCACCGCCTACCGTCTGAGGTTATCCATCGCTCATTGAGGCTAGGCACCATCTTAGGCAAGTCGCAGCTAGTCTAAAGCTAGCCGCTGCCCACCATCCGAGGTAAGCTTCTTTTCCCTTAATTTCCTTACCTCTTTTAGTTAGTTAATTAAATTGATTCATATAGGTTGCTAGCTAATTAACTCGATAATCAATTAAATTAATTAATTAACTCCACTCATTTTTAATCAATCAATCAAAACATGATAAAGTGATTAGGCTAAACTAACCCCTTCGCAAGATGGGAGAACTATGTGGGTTCTGATTCCCATTCAAATGGATACATAGGCATGCTTGGTTCAAGCATTGAATCTAATTAAAAATAATCAACTATCCCCCTATCACCTTCTTCACTTACTTTTGTGTTTGTTTCTTTGCTTTATTATTAGGATTAGTTTGGGGAATGTGTGACTTCTCTAGAACCCATAAGGGCTAGAGGAGGTATCCCATATGTTTGGGATTTTATTTATAATGTTAACTTTCTTTTGGACTATTACTTTTATTTATTATTGGATATGTGGAATCAATGATCATGCATATTATAAATTATTCATGCATTTTAGTTTGTTCATGAAATATATTTTAAGTTACTCTTCTATTAATTGGTCAAACTTACTTTGTCAAACTTAACTGAAAATCTAGTCCCCGAATCCTCTTTGGTTTCGAGGCTAGTGATCCTTTTTCCATTGGGTTATATTTGGAGTCAAATGGGTTTTTTCCTTATATTTTCTCAAATAAAAATAAATTAAGGTGGCAACTCCTAAAAACAATTTTCAAATCTATCAAAGAAAACCCTGAGGGCTTCCTCATGAGTTCTTTCCCAAATAAGCATTTTGATTCCCTTTAGAAGATCAGACCGATGCTTAAGCGGGGCCTCACGGCTAGCAACTCCACTGGGGAGTAACTTTCTTTTAATAAAAGAAAAAATAAGTGGATTATTAATTGGTTTAAAAAGAGTTTGGCCTTTTAGTATGCTTGTGACTTTGCATGCATCATTTGTATAAGCTCTTTAACATTTTACTTATTTTTAGGAAGATAATGGATAGTGAGTAGCATCGAGTGCGAAACCCTCCTTGGGTCTATTCACCGATAGTGAAATCATTTACCCTGTGATGAATTCTTTGATCTTTTTAAAGATTTAACGAGTATGCACGTACTACTGGACCCACCCAAGACTCTACTCAAATGTGGTTGGGTATATCGCTACCCTAGTGTGACGGGTACCCAAATCAAGCCACTCTTACCCTTTCATGTAATGAACTTAGACCCTAGCCTTAGGTTATGTGTACCATAATTAAAAGCTTGTAACTTTGCATTCTCATGAAATGTTTTCCTTATACATATCATGCATTCATACTGTATAATAAAACATACATTCATCTTAAGTCTAGGTCAAACCTTGAACCAAAGAAGGGTCAAACATTCTTATCTCCATTCAAACATCTTCCCCATAAACATTGTCACTTCTATCCCATTCACCTTTGCCCCCACAAACCTTAAGCCATCACTCTAAACCTTATCCCATTACCTTAACCTTTAACCTTAAACACCTCATCCTAACCTCCATCCAAACACCTTTGCCCCTATAAACTTAAAACCATCACTTTGACCTTTAACCTTAAACATCTCACCCTAACCTCCATCCAAACACCTTTGCCCTCATAAACCTGAAACCATCACCTTAACCTTTAACCTTAAACACCTCACCTTAGCCTTACCCTAAACACCTTACCATAGCCTTACCCTAAACACCAAACACCAGAACCTCACACCTTAAATGTAAACCTAAACCACCTTTTACCTTTGAACCTTAAGCCATAAATCCACAATCCTAAAACCCACATCCAACCTTGAAAACCCTACTAACTAACCGTAAGCCTAACCCCTTATTCAAAACTAAACCCACTATCCTTAAGCCCAATACCCATGACCCGTCATCTTTTAAAATCAGTCTGCTACCCTTAAGCCCAATAACTTTGGCCTAACACACTACCTTAAACCTAATACCTTTGTTCAGTCTACTACCCGAAGCCCCAAACATTTGCCCCATCATACCTTAAGCCCAAAAAAAATGGTTGGCCCATTACACAATAGGAAGCCTTTTCTTTTAGGATCTACATGCCTATACCTTCATCACCTCTTCTGTTCCATACCTATCACTTACCTTGTTGCTTTGGTTTGAAGGTACTAATGGCCCATCCACTTGATATGGCATCCTTGACCACCCTTGTACTAGAGTCATTAAGAAGCAAGAAGAGCATTTCTAAGCTATCCTAGCTACTCAGCAAGCCCAATTCAAGGAATAAAGGCAATTCATCATTAAGGAAGTTTGAGCTATGATTAACCAAGCCAACCTTAACCATCCTAGCCCAAACATTATCTTAAACCATACTAATCCTAGCCTAAATTTGAGCTAAACCAATCCACATCTAAACTAAGGTGGGGAAGTTTTCTCTTATCCAAACACCATATTGCTCATGGAGAAACTTGAGGCCATGGAAAGAACCATCAAATCCCTAAAGCACAACAATGATCTAATTGATATGGATAGTTTAACCTTATCCCCTGATGCCAAGCTTCCTCTTAAATTCAAAATGCTTAAACTGGAGAGATTTGATGGAACCACTTGCCCTAAGACTCATCTAAAGATATATATGGGGTCAATGAAACCTTTAGGAGTTAGCGATGAGCTCCTTGCTCAACTGTTCCAACAATCACTAACCAGTGTTACCAGGAGATGGTTCCTTTCACTAAACAAGAGAAAGAAAAGGACATGGGATGATATCTGCTATGCCTTTATCGAATAATATCATCATAACAGTGAAGTGGATGTCACTGGGCATGACTTGGAAACTACTTCCTAAGGAGTCTTTCTCCACGTTCCTTACAAGGTGGATGGCTAAAACTACCCAAATGGTAAATAGACCAATCGAGCAAGAACAAGTCGACATCCTTGTCAAGAATCTACTTCCAACCTATCAAGCCCACTTGTTAACCCAACACATATCCATTTTTAAAGCTTTGGTTGCAACTGCATCACAGGTTAAAGATTGCATCCAAAGTGCATCATTTCAACTTGAATTCCTCACCACCAACCCGCGTAGTGATGAAGAACCCAAACCTAATTCAACCCCACTTTACCTCAGCCCCAAGTGGCATGACATGGAAGAGTTCAAGTTTGACTAATCTGACCTGTTTGAGATTGAAATCCAAGTCTAAGTTTGATTTTGTGTCCAAATCTCAAAGTTTGAGTTTAAATTCGAGTTCCGGTCTGTCGACTTATTTTCATTTTGTATTTTTCATCAATCATGTCAGTCCATTTTTGTTATCTTGTAGTAAAATTTTCCATTGCAATAAAATATCCACATTTATTTGTGCACTTATCTTTTCTTGTTTTAAATATGGATGAGCTTTGAAAAAAAAAGATGAGAAAAAGAAAAATAATAATAATAATAAAACAGAGAGAAATAAATAGTCAATTAAATCCACTACAGCTAGTATATATTGAGGTGCTATCAACAATTGCTTTGCCAGCTCTTAACCAAAGTAGGTCAAGAAATGGACCTCTCATCAAATATTTAAAGCACAAAATCAAATGACACACGTCAACAGGGGGCAACAAGTTTTTCAAATCCAAAATTCAAATGTTAAAGCCCCTCAAAGTGAAGACAAGCAACAAATCATGGTGGAATGTTTCCTCCCAAATTTCAAGCTCGTTAAGTTGAAAACTCAAAAAGGGTGGCTTAGGCAAAAGTTAGAGCTAAAGAGAGAGAGAGAGAGAGAGAGAGAAAGAAAACTCATCCTAGTCATCTTCCTTCATATCAAATCATCTTTCCATCTCATCTCATGTCTTCAAAGTCATATTTCCTTACTAGAGGCTCATTCTTTAAAGTGATATTGTCATTTATGTCCTTATCTCACAGTGGGGGCATATCCTTCTAGGTCATCATTATCTTTTGTTAATCCATCTCGCCGCTTAGCTTAAAGAGCTTAGGCACAATCTCTCACATTGCTAGTCTATCATGTTCCTATCTCTCATTGGGAGCATGATCCCTAATTTATCTTTTCTCATCAATCTTTTAGCCACTCCTTAGGGCACCTCCTTTTAGCCATTTTGTCATTTATGTTCAAGCCAATAGAGTGTCACCCTAAATTTCTCTTCAATCTTAAAATGACAAGATTAGATTGGCTTGTTCTTTTCTATGAATCATGTTACAAATAGCAAAATCATACAACTTCCCTAACTTTTTTCTGAAATTTTGACCCACTTTTGAACCTCAAGCCAAAAGCAAAGATCCTAAGTCTTTTAAGACTCATCATCCTTAAAGGCAGCTTTCTCTAGCACAACCAGAATCAAGTCATGTCTTGCAAAGCTTAAAAAAGGCTCAAACCACTTAAAGCCTAGTCATTCCATGTCTCATTGGCAAAATCTCATCATCCTTTAAAAAAAATTCACCATAAAAACCAAACCAATAAGCCTTCACCATGAAGCTCAAGCCCAAAAGCCTTTACCATGAAACCCAAACCAAAAAGCCTTCACTATGAAACCTAAACCTAAAAGCCTTTTAACTAAAAACCTTCACTAAGAAGCCTTCACCTTGAATCGCAAGCCTAAATGCATTCACCATAAAAACCAAGCCCAAAGGCCTTTACCATAAAGCCCAAACCAAAAAGCCTTCACTGTAAAGCCTAAGCCCAAAAGCCTTTACCATGAAGCCCAAACCAAGAAGCCTTCACCATGAAGCTCAAGCCTAAAAGCCTTTACCATGAAACCCAAACCAAGACGCCTCACCATGAAGCCTAAGCCTAGCTTTCACTATGAAGCCTATTCACAAAAAGCCTTCATTTATAAAGACCATTATCTCCTCCAAGGCTAAATCTGACCAAGTCCTCCCCAACTAATTTCTTAGCTTAGCCTTTCCTCTAAGTTAGACCTAACTGAGCCTAAGGAAAAAAATTTGACCAAGCCTTCTAAATGAACTCCCCAAAGATTGTATCCTTACTAAGCTGAAATGCTAGATCTGACTATGCCTTCCATATGAACTTCCATGAGGACAAGCCCTACAAACTAACCTTTCTTAAACCTTCCAATCCAATCATCTCCAAAGACTTGACCCTCCTAAATCAATCCCTTTAATTTAGCCTCAAACCAAATCTTCTCTAAAATCAAACCTATCTAAATGGAATAGCTTGATCTTTTCCATGACCATACCTAGCTTGACTTCCCATAATGACCTTTTCTTAGGCCAAAATGATAGCCATTAACTAACCAATCTCATACTTGACATGCGTATCTTTACCTCTAAGCTAGCTAATCAACCAAAAACCAAATGACCAAACCACTTTTCTCCATCATTTTAAAGTGGGGGCACCTCTCTTCTAAATGTTCACCTTTCTGAAATGGGGGCATCTTTATCCCAAAAGATTAACACTTTCTGACCCTTCACAAGTTCAAGGTATTATATCATTACATAATTATCTAGTGTTTTTGCATTAAACAAGATCATGAATCAAGACAGATTGTGAAACTCTTGAAGTAAGATAGATCATCAACCCAGGCAATCTGAATCAATCCCTTTTCTAAAAAATCAATCTCAAGTATAGTTATCTTTATCACTTTGATCCCTACCAGACAAGAGCACTACTTCATCGATTCCTACCAAATAAGGTAGTCATCACCACCACTTTATCGATTCCTACCAAACAGGGTCATCATCACCACCACTTCATCGATTCCTAACATACAGGGTCGTCAGCACCACCACTTCATCAATTCCTACCAAATAGGGTCATCATCACCATTTCTAACAAATAGGAACACCACTTCATCGATTCCTACCAAACAAGATCATCTTCCTAATAGATAGGAACACCACTTTATCGATTCCTACCAAATAGGATCATCTTCTTTCCTACCAGATAGGATCATCATCATCATTCCTACCAGACAGGATCACCACTTCATCGATTCCTGCTAGATAGGGTCATTTTCTTTCTTACCAGATAGGATCATCATCATCATTCTTACCATATAGGATCACCACTTTGTCAATTTCTACTAGACACGGTCATCTTCATTCCTACCAAAAAGGATCATCATCATCATTCCTACCAGATAGGATCACCACTTTGTCGATTACTACCAGACAAGATCATCTTCTTTCCTACCATATAGGATCATCATCATTATTTCCTACCAAACATGATCACTACTTCATCGATTCCTACCAAGCAGGGTTGTCTTCTTTCATACCAAACAAGATCACTACTTCGTCGATTCCTACTAGACAAGGTCACCTTCAATCCTACCAGATAGGATCATCATCATCATTCCTACTAAACAAGATTACCAATTCATTGATTCCTATTAGACAGGGTCGCCTTCTTTCTTACCAGATAGGATCATCATCATCATTCCTACTAGACAGGATCACCACTTCGTCGATTTTTACTGTAACAACCCACATCTATCCTAGGAGTTTTAGTGATAAATTATTTGAATTTAGGATTATTGTGACAAATTGTGTGACTACATGAAAATTCATTGTGAGACATGATTTATGAGTTTGGGGCATGTTAAATTAATTTTAATATGCCTAGTATGAATTATTATTATGAAATAAATGATTTTAATGAAATGCATTAGCATGAATAATTTATTTTTCATAAAATGAATTTTTATGTAAAAAGACGATTTTTAAGCATAAAATAATTTTATGCATATTTTTAAAATAATTTTTTTATAATATTTTGGGGGGGATTTTAATGAAAATAATAAGAAAAATATTTTATTTTAATTACCTATAATCAGCCCTAAATTAATTAAAAAGCCCAAATATCCAAAAGCCCATTATACTAAAACACTCATAACCTAGCTCATTAAGGGTAAACTTGGAAATTTCACCAAAAACCCTAATATATAAGCAAAATTTTAGCTCCCATCAGTTTACACAGCAGCCATACTCTGCTATTCCAGTATTTTCAAAGAAAAATTCTCCCAAAATAATTCTCTCTACCGAAATTAAGAAAACTCCTTTCAATTTTGCGATTTCTCGCCTGTTATCGTAAGTTTTCTTCTCTTTCAATTCCTTAATTGATTTCTATGAAATAAATTATGAGAAAATTATTTTGAACTGGTTGTTTACTAATTTTTACATATTTAATTCTGTTTGGGTGAGTTTTTGAGAGAGAAATATTGGGCTTTATGGTAAAGGCCTTTAGCAGTAGCAATAAGAACTTTAAAGCTAAAGAAGTATTGACTTTGCAAATGAGTCTAGTACTGCAGGAGGAGATTTTTGATAATGATATCAATTTGCTCTTCTTAAGAGTGGTGGTTCACCATTTATGCTGCATTTGCTCTCCACCTTATAAGGCACATAGCGAAGGACTTCTTTTTTCCTTGTCTAGTGTGGTCTCCATATCTCAACGGATGATATTGACCTCAATGTGGTTGTGGTATTATTTGACAAATGTGTTGCATATTTCATTCTAAGTCTTCTCATGATTCTAGTTAAGATCTAATAGCCACTTAATAATAGCTTTGGTCAAGGATTATTGGAGTAGTAAGGAGCTAAACATCTACTCCAAAGGGTCTTATGGCACTTATATACATCTTAAAGTGAGTTTTAGGGCATATAGTGCCATCAAACTTATCTATGATAGATATTTTGAATTTTGGTGGAAATTGTGCATTTGGAAAGAGAGCTAAGGATCAACATTTATCAAGTTTTCATGCTTCTTGTTCTTAAGTGTTTGTTCCATAGCCTTGAATTTCTCCATTTTGACACTTTCAAATCATTTTGCTCCATTAAAAATAACCTTATGTGCATTCAATTAGAATTTAGAACACTTCCTTAACTATATCTTATGTTGGCCGAATTTACTCTTAGTATAACTTAGGGAAACTTTCATGATTTCTTACATATCTTCACATTAATCCTTTGATTCTTAAGTAAAATTTCCATATTTTATCTAAGAATATCCAAAACTACATCTCATATATATACATCCCTATGTATTTGAAATATATGTATATAGTGTTGGAGGAATTTATGCAATTATAAATACCAAAATCATACTTAGAGCATAAAAAGAAAAGGATGAACATGATTTCTCACTTTGTCTAATTTTGATTTATTAAGGTTCCTTATTGATGTTGATGTAGAGAGAGTTTTCTTTTGTTAATGTGAATTTTTGGTGTAGAGATGATGCACATGACATATATATATATATATATATATATATATATATATATATATATATATATATATATATATATCTATGTATGTATATATATATATATACATACATATATATATATATATATATATATATATACATATATATATATATGTATAGATATATACATATATATATATGTATATATATATATATATATATATATGTATAGATATATGTATATATATATATATATATATATATATATATATATATATATATATATATATATATATATATATATATATCTTTATGTATACATATATATATATATATATATCTATACATATACATATATATATATATATATATATATATATATATATATATGTATATATATATATATATATGTATACATATATATATACATATGTATACATATATATATATATGTATAGATATATACATATATATATATATGTATATATATATGTATATATGTATAGATATATGTATATATGTATATATATATATGTATACATATATATATATATATATATATATATATATATATATATATATATATATATATATATATATATGTATATATATATATATATACATATATATATATATCTATATATATATATATATATATATATATATATATATATATATATATATATATATATATGTATACATATATATATATACATATATACATATATCTATACATATATACATATATATATACATATATATATATGTATATATCTATACATATATATATATATATGTATATATATATATATATATGTGTGTGTGTGTGTGTGTGTGTGTGTGTGTGTGTGTGTATGTGTGTGTATGTATATGTATATATATATATATATATATATATATATATATATAGTTGAATGGTGAGGATTTGATCAAACTTAATTCAATGGCTAAGATTTAATCAAAATGGATGGCTATGATTAGATAAAGTTAGATGGCTAAGATTTCATCGACAATTGTAATGTTCATCAGGTTGATATAGGAATGCCAAAAAAGTACCTAGACTCGTATGTAGGAGACATGAAAATTCAATTTTCTTAAGAGATTTGACTTGGTCAATTTTTGTGGCTACTTGGTCAATTTTTATGTCTAACTTTACAACATCAATTTTTTTTTTTTTTTTTTTGTCTTAGGCCAACTATTCCAGCTCAATTTGATATTTATTCATCCTTGTGCCCATGGGCTAGCCAACCCTTATTGGGCTTTGGCCTTTCATTTTCCAAGGCCCATTAATAAGCCTATAAGCCCATTAACATAGTTAGAAAATTTCCTTTTAACTTTCTTTCTTTCTTTTCACTTTGACTTTCTAATTTGTATTCTCTAACTCCTTACATACCTGATTAGTTATCATATGAACTTTATTTAATTCATTACAGCAAAATTAGTCATTATAAAATCATAAAATAGACAAGCATTTCAAATGATGTCATAAGGTTCCTAACTGATTCCCTTTCATTCCTATACTATACAAACATTTAAAGATCTTGAACTTTAGTATCATTTGTAACCATAATGAGTTATGAAATCCATTGTTATTACATTATACCCTTCTTTAAAAAAAATTATTCTCAAATTTTTTAAAATAATTTACCTGCTAATGATGAAATAATTATGAATATTTTTGAAGCATGTCATCTTCATTTTCTCATGTACATTCTTCCACATTGTGATTACACCATTGAACTTTGACCATTGGTATCTCTTTGTTTCTCAGCTTCTTCACTTATTGATCCAATATGGCAATTGGAATCTCTTCATAAGAAAGGCCTTTATTGATCTCGATCAATTATAGTTGAAGTACATGAGAAAGGTTGAGGATGTACTTTCTTAACATTAATACATGAAAGATCGGATGTACATGTTCCAATGTTAGAGGCAATGCCAATTGGTATGAAACTTCTCTAACTTTATCAAGAATCTTAATAAGTCTAATGAATTGAGGGGATAACTTTTCCTTTTTGCTAAATCTCATCACCCCTTTAATGGGGAGACTTTCAAAAGAATATGATCACCTGCCACAAAGTGGACATCCTTTGTCTTTGGATTAGTATAAGTCTTTTGGTGACTAAAGGAAATTTTCAGTCTCTCTTGAATGATCTTAACCTTTTTAGTAGCTTCTTTAATCATATCTGGAGCTTCAAGATATTTTTCACCCACTTTGGTGCAACAAATCATATATTGTTATTTCTTACCATATAGTGCTTCATATGGTGCCATTCCTATAAAGGAATGGCAACTATTATTGTATGCAAATTCAATAAGCGATAGATGTCTATCCAAACTTTCTCCAAAATCTATAATGCCCATATGGAGCATATCCTCCAATGTTTGTATTATTCTCTTAGATTGTCCATCCATTTATAGGTGAAAGGCTATGCTGAAGTCGAGTTGTGAACCTAATGTCTCTTGCAATTTTTGTTGAAACCTCAATGTGAATTAAATCCCTCCATCCAAGATAATCGAAAGTGGAACTCTATGTAATCTTACAATTTCATTAACATAAATCTGAGCATATTGTGCTATTGAATAAGTTGTCTTTACCTTAATGAACTATGCCGATTTCATCAGTTGATCTACTATAACCCATATTGAGTCATATCCTTTTGCAAAGTAAACCCATGATGAAGTCTATGGTGATGCATTCCCATTTCCACTCTAGTACTCTTATCTCTTGAAGTAATCCGAAGGGGTCTTTAGTGTTCAAATTTCACTTGCTAATAAGTAAGGCACAAAGCTTGAAGGTCGCCACATCTTTCTTCATTCCAAGCCACTAAAAAGTATTCTTTATGTCATGATATATTTTGGTAGCACCTAGATGCACGATATATGAGGTTTGATGTGCTTCCTTCAGAATTCTTTCTCTTAACTCCTCTATATTGGGCATGCATAATTGATTTTTGCATTTCAAAATACCCTCTTCTATTCAAAACTCTAGAGCTTGTCCCTCTTTCACATCCTCAAATATTTTCATTAGCTAGGGGTTTTGACTTTGTGATATTTATATCTCATTGATGAGTTTGGGCCTTACTTGGAAATAAGCCAATAGCACTTGTGATTCATCTACTTCTAATCATAAACCTTTATTAAAACATATCCTTTAACTTCTTTGCTATCAACCTCTTTTGCATAGCGATATATGAGAGACTACTCATTGGCTTTCTACTTAATATATTTGCTACGACATTGGCTTTATCAGGATGATAGAGTATTAGGCAATCATAATCCTTTAACAATTCCACCCACCTTTTTTGCCTTAAATTTAAATCTCTTTGCTTTAAGATATATTGGAGACTTTTATGATCCATATAAACCTCACATTTCTCCCCACACAAATAGTGTCTCCATATCATTAGAGCAAATATAACCACCGCCATTTCTAAATCATGAGTAGGTAGCTCACTTTATGTCACTTTAGTTACATGAATGCATAAATAATAACTTTTCCATTCTGTATTAACACATATCTTAAACCAATTTTAGAGGCATCACAATATATGGAGAAACCTTTATTCCCATTAGGTAACGCTAATATAGAAGCTATGATCAAACAATCTTTAAGTTTTTAAAAGCTCTCCTCATAGGTCTCATCCCATTTTAACTTGACTTGCTTTCTTGTAAGCCTCGTTAATGGTGCTACCATACCCAAGAAACTCCTCACTTTAGTAATAGTTGTAGGTCAAGGCCAACTTTCTACCACTTCTACTTTATTAAGATCTACCTTAATTCCTTCTTTTCTCACTATATGGCTAAGGAAGTAGACTTACTCCATCTAGAAGTTACATTTAGACATTTTAGTATGCAACTTATGCTCCCTCAAAGTTTGTAACACCATTTTTATGTGTTCCTCATGTTCTTCTTTACTCTTTGAATAGACTAGAATATCATTAATGAGACAATTACAAATTTATCCAAAAATGGCTTAAACACTCGATTCATTAAATGCATAAAAGCTATTAGTGCATTCATAAAACCAAATGGTAATATTGTGAACTCATAAGGCCCATATCTCATTCTAAAAGCAATCTTACATATATCCTCTTATCGAATTTTGAGTTAAAGATAATGCGATTGCAAATCTATCTTAGAAAAATAACTAGCTCCTTGCAACTGATCAAATAAATCCTCGGTAAAGGACACTTATTCTTTGTTGTCACTTTATTCAACTGTCTATAATCAATACACAACCTTAAGGACCCATCTTTCTTCTTGACAAATATAACTAGAGCACCCCACAGGGAACTACTTGCTCTAATAAAATCCTTATCAAGTAAGTCTTGTAATTGAAGTTTCAATTCTTTCAATTCAGAAGGTACCATACAATAAGGCAGTATAGATATTGGTCGAGTCCTAGGTAAGAGCTTAATTGTGAACTCAATCTTCATATCTGATTGCACTCCTAGCATATCCTCAGGGAACATATTAAGAAATTCATCTACTATGGTTATCCTCTTAATAGTTTTATCTACATTTTTAGTATCTACCATATATGCCAAATATGCTTAACAATACTTCTTTAATAACCCTTTTGCTCCAATAGCCAAAATAAAAATTTATGGTAAAGCTACTTTTATCACCTTGAAAAGTGAATTCGGATCCACCCTCCTCTTTGAAATTAATTTTTTTTCCTTACAGTTAATCCATTCCTAATATGACATCAAATTCTAAAACCTCTAGTTCAATCAAGTTTGTGGAAAAATTCCTATTTTCAATTTCTACCATACAATTCTTATACACTTGCTCTACCTTAGCAATTTTTCCTAAGGGTGTAGTTATAATCCAAGGTTCATTCATCACCTCGTTATCCTTACTTAATTTCTTAGCAAAACACAGTGAAATAAATGAATTTGTCACACCATAATCAAATAAACATCAAGCACTAACAGACTAAATGAGAGCGATACCCGTAATAACATTATAGGATGTGCAAGTTTCTTGTTGATTGAGAGTATAAACTTTTTCTCTACTTCTACCTTTCATAGCTTACACATTGCTTAAGGATTGTCCCATACCTCGGGCTCATCCTCCTAGTCTATAATTTTCAATCCCATTCATTTACATATTCGGCTACGAAGCTTTCATAGTTATCCTTTGATTAATAATCATCAGGCAATCCTTAATAAAATTGAAGGAATGGTGGAGCCAAATGTAGCAGAATGAAGGTGGTGAGGTGAAATTTCAAACATTTTAAAATTTCACTTCACCCATTTTGGTCCAAAATTCATTCAAGAAATCAATTAATTTGTCTATAAAACATATATGTATAGAAAGAAGAAGGAAGAGTAATCATATTAGCTCTTGTAAGTTCCTTCATTCTTTATCAAAGAGCTTCCCAAGTGTGAAGCCTCTAAATCATCCACACTTAGCTCACCTCTAAGTCTCCTCTTGATTTCTTTGGTGTTCTTCAATCCTCTCTTGGTTGCCCAATTTGATTCAAGTTTTCCCTAAAAAATCATTTAGGAATTTAAGGTTTCTCTTTGGTTTGTTTTGGACAAAACATATTTTTCAATTTGCAAGTATTTGTTCTTTCATAAATAATAAAGAAGAGAATTGAGATCAAAAGAAAATTTGAAGAAACATTTTCTTCTTTTTTTTTCTCTCTATCAACTTCTCTCTCTAAGCTTCAAACTTAAAAATGATGTTCAAACACTTATGAAGAAAAATGAACATAAACCCTTTTATACTCATTTCCTTCAAGACTTAACTCTTAAGTTTTATCAAAGACTTAAATGCCCTTACATATTCTTTTAGCTCACCATTTGGTGAAAGGGCAAAGTTGACACTGCTTCTTCAAATGGTAAAATGACCATTATATCCTTTAGGGATAAAATGGACATTTTCTTTAGCCAAAAGATGTAATTATAATTTTAACCTTAGTAGAAAATTCTCTAACTTCTAAACCGATCATATGGGCTTATGAACAGTGAATTTTCTCTAACTCCAAAATTACCTATCTTCCATATCACATATAGGCTTAGGCCGCATATATCATGTGTTAAGGGTTTTTACTAAGCTTAAAATTATGTCTGTGATTTAGTCCAAATCAATTTTTAATTTAATCTTTCTCATTTGCATCATATACAAATTAAGATTTAATTGAATCGAAACCTTCATAGATTAAACATCATGACATGCTAGGGTCCTTATAAATTTAATTACATGTTTAATCATTTTATCACTAATCAATTAAATAAAACTTTAATTAATTATTGTGGTAAACCTTTTACACTTGGAAGGTGATCACTATTGGGTGTGTGACTTTCTAGGTTCATGTCTAATTAGCAATGAGAATGAGAAAATATTTTTCTCTACTAATGTGAAATCCCCACTTCACACTTAGTCTATAAGTTGTGAGGGACAACTAGCATTTTATATCACGACTACCTAACTAGAAATTAATGTTTATAGTTGATAATTTTAAACATCACGTAGACCATCGACCATAAATCATCATGTACTAGAATCCCTTCATTAAAGATCCCAATCTCAGCTAGGGTAATGGTTTATGTCAAACCCTAATTTGCCTCGATTCTATGTCCTTACCTCCTTTCTAATCCTTAATGAGATTAGATTCCTACTAGAAACTCTTTCTAATGAATCTTACTATTTTGGTTAGAAACTTAAGTATTAAGAATAACCAAATAGCATAAGATCTTAACCTTGTTTACTTAAGGCAATGAATTCTATCTTAGCAATCACTTACCTCCATACATAATAAATTAGAACCATTACATGCCATATATCTGTACGTGAATAGTATGTCTATGTAAGCAGTAATAAATCCTAACCACCTGTGTATATGATATAGTATCCCTCAAGTTAAAGGATTATATGCACTCTTATGACCTAAATGATAAATAATTGACAAGTTGTAAAACCCTATATTATTATCATCTAATGTCACAGTTCAACTATTCATCCTATGAATATCCACGAGTTTGTATTGACACATATGTTAAGCAGCATGAGACTCACTACCTCTATAATCATCCACATCACATATTGATTATAGAAAACAAATAGAGGTGATGGTCTTTCAAAATTAATGATGCCTAGTCATTAATCCTATGACCATGAACATATTTAAAATATTTGTACAAGAGTGATATGTCTCTCATACTCTCAACACTTGAGAATAGATCATCTTACAAATACTTAAGAACTATATTAAATAATATGAAAACCTTTTCACATTATGAATATATTATAGTGCCATTAGGAATTGAAATCTACTATTACATAATTGTTATATGGTTCCTAAGGCACATACAACTATTAATCTCTCACTTGCACTAGAGCCATTTTGCTTAGTATCAGAAACTTATCTTCTCAATATGATGTTTAACTGTCACTAACTGTTGACTTTAGTCAATGGATTAACCAAGTTAATGATTAACACTATTTTCTGGAAGTCTAGAATGCCCTATTCCAACAATTGATTTGATAATATCTTAATGCCTTATGAAATATTCTAGATTTCAGTTTGAGACTTAAGTTCCCTTACCATAAGCTAAGGCTCCATTATTATCACAATAGAGAGATACTCGTGATGTACTGAAGAAACTCTTAAAACAGTTTAGAACTGCTGAATCCAAAATAATTTCTTATTTGCAACATCCTATGTAGCAAATATGACTTCCATAATGAAGTTTGTAATAATAATTTGCTTAGAACTTTTCCAGCAAATTATTTCTTCATTATAGATTACAATAATACCAATGATGGACTTTCCATCATTATGTAGTAACATTCTTCATTTGTCAAAATTAAATCTTAAATACTTCTCAAGTACTTTAGAATAATTTTAATTACATTTCCAATAATTTAATCCTAGATAGGATTAGAATCTGTTAGTCATTCTAACAACATTCTCGATGTCCAGCTCATTATACAACTGTTGTATAATTTAGATTTCTTATAATTGTATTATAAGGAATCCTTGCCCTACTTTCTTTAGGTATCTAGGAAATCAACCCCCAAAAAGTGGATATCGAAATTATAGGAAATAAAACTTTTGGAATTAGCATATTGAACTTTTCAACATCTTTTCCAAATATCGACTTAGACATATTTAACATTCTCTTCAATCTATCTCTATAGATATGAATTAACAAGAATGTCAATATTTATCTCAAGTCTAAATGAAGAAAGTAATGGTCAGACCATTCTACAAATGCAAATATATTAACACTTTTACAAACTAATGTGTTATCCATGTACAAAACTTGAAAGTGAGGATACTCCCACTATCCTTTTGCACATTAAGGACTCATCTTGCGATGATACAACTCATTAAGATTTTGCATACTTTGAAATTTTCTTAAGACTCTAAGCCTTTAGATTTATTCCATGATTATGTTTTCTTTTCCAGAGAAAGAAAACTAGTATTGACATCTATATCTTAAACTCATAATCATTATGCATTGCTATATCACATATAGCTATAATAGAATCATCTCATAATTTGCTTCATCATGAATTTACAACTTTTATGCATTCATATAAAGTAAATTATATTTTTCTTAAGATTATATATTTTACTATCTCATGATTTACCTCATCATGAATATACAACTATTATGTATTCATATAAAGAAAATCATATCTTACATAAAAATTAGATATTCTACTAAACCTTTTATAGCTTGTAAGGATAAAACATTTAGTTAGTTTTAGACTTTTCATAGAGTTGATCAAATTTACTTTGATCATTTTGTTAGACATTATTGGATGACATTCACCCAATCATTCTATCTTTCTAAATATGTCACTTTCTTGAATAAACACTTTATCAAGAAAGAACATCTTTGCCAACAACTCTTTATTATGTAAAAGATAGAAATACTATCCTAAACCACCCTTAGGATATCCAACGAACCTTATCTTAATTAGAATTATCTTCTAATTGTCTAACTTTAGCTTATCTAATAAGCTAGATATCTCAAATTTTATTATGAGTAAAAATTTTGATATCTATCCATATCTATCATATATGAATTAGAATTAGATAGGCTTTGGAGAAAATTCTATTTAAGAATATTGTGCTATTAATTGTAAATTTCCAAAAGGAAATAAATAAAAACTTTTATAGCTTATCATCTATTACATCATATCATATATGTTGTAATTTATTCTTTTAAGTATACCATCACGTATGGTTTTCCCAAAAAGAATTATGATTATATGCCAATTTTTTTATATTTAGAGAATTCCTCAGAAATTGGTAATTGAGTTCTCCCCATTTTGATCAAATCAAAAGGTTCTAATACTCTTTCCCTTTTGTATGAAATATCCTTAATATTTATTTTCCTTTTCATCTTGAATTTCTTGAACATTTCAAAAATTCAAATAAACAATTCATTTTATTCACCTTTTTCTAAATGTGTCAATATCATGTATTTAGGTAAATAAACTGAATTAGGAAAAACTCCCACTAACTATTTCACAAATGGTATTGATGCATCTATATGCATAAATTCTAAAACTTCTTAGATTTCTATCCTTTTGTCCAACAAAAGGTGATCTATCTGTTTTGCATTGGATACTAGACTTCATAGTAGAAACAAGTTCACACCCTAATGGGTAGTGACACATGTTATCCAACTAAGTTGTATTATCTTCAGCTAAATAAACTAATTAAAAAAATCATAATGGTTTTAGATTGCAGGTCTTTATGGCATTATTATAAAAGCATTTGGAGTTGTTTTATTATTATTAACTTAATAATTATATATCAGACATATAATTCAAACTCTTAAGTTTATTACTATAATAAACCATGTAAACATTTTTCTTATAATGGATTTCACAATTTCTATAAGTTACAGAATAATGTAGCTTAATTATGAAATACATGCATAATTTACAAAACATGATTTTAAAATCATCATTATACATGACATACAAAATATGATTTCTAAAATCATCATGAAGTATTCTAAAAGCTCTTTGGAAACAAACACTTTGCCCCTTAGATTTTCAAAATCACTTCATTTAACTCCATGCTTTCATTGCTTACTCTGATCATACATATGGCACAGAAGCACCTATGTCATGAATCGTAACAATAGATGAACTATATGAATCATTGGAATATAGTTACAAGAGATAGATTTACCTTCACAAGGTTTATCCTTCTCTTTGTCCTTTGGTATTCACAATACTTGAAATAATTACTTTTCCAATATTTATAACATTGACAATAGAAACATTTTCTTTTGTCAACTATAGCATTATCTATGGACTTATCCCTTGAAATTTCCCTTTTAGGATTTATAATAGAAACTTTTTCTATTACCTTCAAATGCATTTTCCATCTAATAGAAATTTGGAATGAATTTGAAGAATTAAACTATTTGAAAATTATTATTCATCAAAACATCTAGACTCTCTAGTTGTTTGATGAATTTAATTATCACATGAAAATAATTCCAAATCAAGTTTAATTAAAAATTAATAAGAAATGAAAAAGGCTACTCACAATTCATATTCTTTCACAAAGAATACTAGATAGAAAAATAGAAAAATAAGAAATTAAAGATGAAACATTTTCTTCTTTGATTTCTTTTCTCTAATTTCTTACTCTAGTTGAATAGTAAGAATAAGAACAAGAATGAAAAATATGGAGAAGACAAAGAAAAATAAAATTATGAAGATAAAAAAGAAGCACTTTCTTCTTTCTTCCTTTGTAATTTCTTTTCCTTTCCTCTTTTCTTTTTCTTTTTCTTTCTTTATAATTTTCTTCATATTCAAACAAACTAACTGCCTTAATATCTCATATTAATTACTGTATTTATGCTCATCATACAACTCTTGCAGAAAATGCATAATTACCTAGAGTCTTATTATGTTCATATGTTGTTTTTATAACTCTTGACTTATAAAACAATCATACAACATCAACCTCATCCAATATTTTGTTTCTACTGCACTTAGAGTGATATGTTCCTTTGGAGTAGTCTTTTCTCTTAAAGACCAAGAACAAATCAAGTTGAATACATACAGTATGTACTCAAATGCAAGGACCATAGATTTAGGCCTTGTGAGCTTAAAAGAATTAAATATATTCGCAAGAGAGTTTGTCAATTTCATATTATCAAAAATGCAGAAAATAACAAGATTAATAACTTATGTAATTAGGTAGCTACCATAATGATTTGGCCATTAATTAAAATAGTAATCCTACTAATTTGGCGAATCCTATACTTTCAAATAGGAAACAGAATCCTATTAGAGTGGATTTATAGTAGGCGATTGAATTCTTTTTAGATTATCACAAATTCCTTAAATATGCATTATCATTATTGGAATTTTGATATCTAACAAGTGAACAACACTTGTTAATCACAACTCTTTGTGAGGCTCAATCAATCCGATTCCCAGTGTTTCCAACCTCAGATACTATGAGGCCTTACCCAAGCAACGGTCCGATCCACTGAAGGGAATCGAAATGCTCATTAAGGAGAAACATCATTATTGGAACCCGCTATGAGTTCAAAAAATTGTATTTTGTAAATTGTTATTTGTAAAAGGAGTCGCCACTTTAATTTTGTTTATTTTAGTTGGGAAAATTAATGGAAAAACCCAATTTGATTGACTCCAAAATTATACCATTTATCCCAAGGAAAAGCACTAGTACTAGAATAACTAAAGAGGGCTCGAGGACTAGGTTTTGGTTAAAACAATACAAAAAAATTAGTTTGGCTTAAATATAAAATAGCTTTTAAAAAGAAGTTTTTATGTATACATGAACAGATATAACATGATGCGTGAAACAAATATTACTCGTGAAATACATGACAAATATGAGATAATGACAATTATAAAATGCAAAAAATAAAGGAAAACTATTTAAAATTATTACAAGTCAAAATATCAAAATCAAGGGACCTTTCCTCTAGCTCTTATGGGTTTTAGGAAAAGCACATGTTCCCCAAATGTAATCTAAAAAACTAAAGTATGAAAAAGAGTAACGAAACAATTATAATAAAAAGAACTAAAATTTCAAATTTTATTTAAAAAAAGTAATTTCAATCCTAAACTATGTGAAGAATGTGATAGAGAGAAGAAGTTGTTAATTTTAGCAAAGTTGAATGCCTTAAAGACGGCAAGCCTGCATATCCCTTTGAATGGGAATCAAACCCTATACAGTTCTTCCTTCTTGTGAAGGATGGATTTTTAAGTCATTGCCTTTGTTATCATATTTTAATTAACAAAATTTAGATCTTTTTAGATTTAGATCTTAAAATTAGAATTGAAAAGGAAAAGGAAAGAACTTTTACCTTTGGCTTTCGGTGGTAGGAATGTAAGGAGTGAGCTTTGCAATAGATTTAAGTTCCACCTTGGCTTAAGGATATCACCAACACTCCTTTTGGAAGAAGAACTCTTGAGTAGCGTGAACTATTTTTGGAGGGACTTGAATCACACCTTTGCTAGAGTACCACGAATTTCCTTTGAAAGAAATAACTTGAATTGCACCTTTTCTTAATTAGGAAGCTTAGAGATAGGGTTTGAGGCGATTAGGAGGCTTATAAATAGGATTTGAGGTGATTAGGAAGGTTAGTGAATAAGGTTTGAGGTGATGGAAGAAGTTTTGGAATGGGGTTTTAGAGATTTGAAGGTTTAAAAAGAGGATTTTGATGATTGGAAAGCTTAGGAATGGGACTTAGAAAGCTTTAAGGGGAGTATAAAAGCATATAATTGTGTTTGAAGTTGTTAGCAGGTGCAAGGTATTTATAAGGGAGTCTAGAGGCTTAAAAGGGTGAATTTTTAGTGTGGGAAGCAGGAAAAACGCCCTACACTAACTCACCAGAGGCTGCGTTAACTGTAGATCACTCTGTGGCAACCATAGCACCCACTGCGGCAACTAATTAGCTGCTGTAGGGACATATACATCAATCATAGCGGTGACTGCGGTTACCATAACCAGTTGCAAGCTGTCGTAGCTGGCCTGCAGGCTGTTGCACCTCATTTTTTGAATCTTTTTCATCCGTTCTTGATCTGATTTAGGCCCAGTTTGATTTTATGGGTTCATGATGGAGTGCTAGTTACAGTGGGACCACTGTACAGGCTTTGTGTAGTATACTAATCTTAGTAAGTGTCAAGCTACAGTCAGATCTTAAGGGTGCAAATATGAGAGTTCACAACTGCCCCCTCATCTGAATTGGCTTTGAGCAAAAGGCAATTTTGATGATAATGAACCCTGAGAAGAGATGCCATATCAGACTCTAGGCTTGTGCTTATGCCTTATAAGATTTTTGGCTTATGTTTTCTTATGCCATGTCAAATTTTGGGTAATGCCATGTTAGACTCTGGGTTTGTGCCATGTCAGATTCTAGGCTTATGATATCTACTTATGTTTGTCATGCATGAAGGCATTGATGTTTTATGCAAATTGAACCTTGTGATGAGTAAACATAGCATAAAAATATGAACCTTTTGGGAGGGCTCCCTATGATAAATAAGGGTTTTGTCAATGGCTATCAGTTTGACATTGACATTGGCTGTGAGAATGATCTTGGTGAATTTTAATTAAAGCTATCTATTTAGCCTAAATATTTAGAGGTAAAGATGGTTTTAGCTATCTGTTTGGCCTAAACTTTTAAGATTTGGAGATTTGGTCCACTTAGATTTGGGAATTCAAACTAGATTAGCAAGGCCATCTGTTCGACCCTACTTTTAGGGAGATCATGATCAAAGTTATCCATTTGGCTTTGATGTTTAAGAGGATTTAGATCAAAGCTATCTGTTTGACTTTGATATTTAGGAGGATTAGGATCAAAGCTATCTATTTGGCATTGATGTTTGGGAAAATTAGGATCAAAGTTATCTATTCGACTTTAGTGTTGGAAAAATTAGGATCAAAGCTATATGTTTGGCTTTGGTGTTAGGGGAAATTAGGATCAAAGCTATCTATTCAGCTCTGGTGTTGGAAAAATTAAGATCAAAGCTATCTATTTGGCTTTAGTGTTGGAAAATATTAGGATCAAAGTTATCTATTTGGGTTTGGTATTAGGAAAAATTGGGATCAAAGCCATCTATTCGGCATTAATGTTTAGGAAAATTGGGATCAAAGCTATCTGTTCAGCATTGATGTTTGGGAAAATTAGGATTGAAGCTATCTATTTGACTTTGGTTTGGGATCAAAGCTATCCATTCAGCCTTGATGTTGTGGGATTTAGAGAAGGTTATGTTTCTAAAAGACGAGGGGTGTGGGAATGTTAGCATGAATGGCTCGACTCGGTTTACCCATGGAAAGTTGCAATTGAGGTCTAGCCCTTGTAAGGGAGGTATAGGCTAAGGATTATCATTAGGAAGGTAGGTCAGGTAGGCCCTTAAAAGGATAGATTTGTTTTGAGATGTTAGGTGAGGTTGTGTTTGGTTCCGGATCAGGTCAAGGATTGTCATTTGAAGATTCAGGTTATAAGATTTAAGCAAAAAAGGTCAACCCAATACAGTATCTAGGATAGTGGATTCATTAGTTGAGCTAAATTGATAAAGAGACCTTGAGCTTAAAGGGGTCTACAAGTATTCCCAAAGGAGGCTGTTTAGCTAAGAAACTTGGGCTTTGATGATGGGCCTTATTCTGCTAAAGAGACTAAGCCTTGAGATTTTGCTAATGAATTTGATAATAATATACCCAGGGTGCATAATCTTTGGAAGCATATGATGGTTGATAACTTGAAGAGATAACAGGCCTTGATCAAGGAGTTAAGGGTAAAGGTGTTTTTGAAGGAGATAGATAGGATGCCACCTTATAAGTTGACTCAACAAGTCAGACACATAGACTGGGAGGTGAGACTATACTCCGATTGATGTGGTAATGATAGGTTGAGACACAACAGGCTAAAAACTCTAAGCAATAGTGGTGAAAACACTTAATGGGGTATGACTCTGTGAAAGGTAAGACTAATAAAATGACTATCTTTGGATGATATAGGAATAACGGACTAGATAGTGCATCCAATTTTGAATGAAATATAGCTCTATCTTGAATTGTTGCTTTGAGTTGATTCCATCCTTTGGCTAAGCTGCTTTTATGGGTTTTGATTACTTGCACTAAGCCGCCCTTCTGAGTTTCTCTTTTTTTTTATTTTTTTTTTATTTTTTTGGTTTGGCAAGGCTATTTGTTTCATCTTGCTTAGAAAAGTTTGATTCTGTTTGGATTATAGGTTGGATTTCTAGTTTTCCTTCCCTTTTTAGTTAGCAAAGCTATCTATTCTACTTTACTTATAAAGATGATTGAGGGTTGCCTCCAGCCTGTAGCTTGAAGAGAAAGTGACATGAATGTCTATTTGGGGAATTTGAATGTTTTCCAAGGAACTACAATTTTGGTGAAGGCTACCTTTAAATGATCATTTGTTATGGCCTTCTATAAACTTTTGACCCTTTTGCATGTGATTCCTTAATGACGCAAAAATTCATTTTTTAATTCAATATGATGAAAAAAGATGCATAAAGAAAGGAACTTTATTAAATAATGTCACCTTTCTTTATTACAATAAGAATGACTTCAACAGACTCAATAGGATGACTTTGACAAATAGACTTAAAGAAGATGACTCTAACAAACAGACTTGAAAAAAAGATAATGCTAATAAACATTCTTGAAAAAAGATGACTTTGATAGTCAAAATCAAAAAGATGACTTTGATAGTTAAACACAAAAAGATGACTTTGATAGTCAAACTCAAAAAGATGACTCTAACTTAAATGATGACTCGGACTTTAATGACATGGACTCTAACTAGTAGCCTTCTTACCTTATTGACTCACTAGGTGGATTGAAAGGTTGATAGGTGAAAGAGGTATTTCTTGCCAATGATATCTTGGACAAGTCAGGTTTAGCTAGAGTCAAACTCTTTAATGTTGGGTTCATGTTCTTCCTCAATGGCAACAATCTTTGATTTGCTTTGGAGGTGAACTTCAACCTTGGATGCAGTTGTCATCAATGCTTTGAAAGTGGATAGATATTGCATTAATAAGAGATCTCGGTAGTTCGAAAATAGATTTTTGACAAAGATATCCACTTGTTCTTGCTCGGTTGGCCTGTTTACCATTAGAGCAGCTTTAGCCCTCCACCTTATAAGGAATGTAGAGAAGATCTCATTCTAAAGCTGCTTAGTGCTTTCTAAATCTCTTCTTGTAATGTCCACTTCAATATTGTAATGGTACTATTTGACAAATGCATTACAAATGTCCTCCCAGGTCTATTTTTAAGTGTCATCCAAATTAATAAACCATCTTAGGGTGGAATAAGTAAGGGTTTACTGAAAGAGTTGAGGAAGGAGCTCATTGTTTATAGTAAAAAGATGCATTGCCCCTATGTACATCTTTAAATGGACTCTAGGGCAAGTAGTACCATTAAATTTGTTCAAATTTGACATCTTGAACTTTGGTGGTAACCGAGCATTGGGGAAGAGGCTTAATGAACTTGTATCAACCATGCCTTCCTTTTTTTTCAAACTTTTTATCGACTTTTCCATGGCTTCTAGTTTGGTTAGGCAAACACTAAGCCTAGGATTACATATGGCTTCCCTCCCTTGGGAAGGATCCATCGAAATGGAGGTGATTTGTGGTTGTTTAGCAGGTGCTAGATAGGAGAGAGTGTTTGTTTGAAGGATATTAGGTGAGGGAAGTGGTGGAGATGTTGACTTGGTGGAGGAAATAAAAGCATAAGCTTGAACTGATGTCAAATTTAGTCTAGTTTGAGTGGATTTTAGAGAGTGGGATTTAGGGTTTGATTTATACCAACCTGACTTAGCATGTCTTGGACATCATTTAATATTGCCTCCCTTTAGGCATGCAATTGGGTCTACATTTGGCCAATTTGTCTCTTGAACATCTCTCTTGTTGTTCCAATAGTTTGGCCAAAATCTTATCCATGACATCTTTGTCAAATCTAGTAGACATTTTACAACCTTTCAAAAGGGAAAAAGAGCTAGGTTAGTAACAAGCTTTAGAAAAAAAAAAAAAAAAGGGTTATGGTGAGGCATGACAAACCAAAAACCTTAGGTTTAATGATAATGGATGACGGTGTCTTGTGGTTAGGTTGACGATATATGAGTAAAGATGAGGGTAGAGGTGTGTGATGTTAGTTAGGTCAGTATTTAGCTAGGGGAGCAGGTCAGATTTTAGCTTTGGATAGCTAGGTCAGAATTTAACTTTGGGTGGTTAGGTCAGATTTTAGCTTTTAGTAGCTAGGTCAAAATTTAGCTTTGAGTGGCTAGGTCAGAATTAGCTTTGAGCTGCTAGGTCAGATTTTAGCTTTAGGTGACTAGGTCAGATTTTAGCTTTGAGTGGCTAGGTCAGAATTTATCCTTGAAGGCTAGGTCAGACTTTAGCCTTGAGTAACTATGATTGCAATTTATAAATGGTTTACCAAAGGCTTAAGGATATAGTGATCATGGATTTTGAGATTGGATGTACCATGGATTTGGATGTTAGGTGGACTATGGGTTTGGTGATAATTGGATAATGAGTTTGATTGGGCTAGACCATGGGCTTAGATAGGCTATGGGTTTGGATAGTACTATATGAGATGAAACAAAGTCAGGGTTTAGTTTAGGTAAGGACTATGGATAAGAATGAAGCTAGGTCAGTGTTTAGCTTTGGTATGGATTATTGAGGATAAAGCTAGATTAGTGCTTTAGCTTAGGTAAGGAAGATGAAAGCTAGGTTAATGTTTAGCTTGAATAATCATTGTGAAAGACGAAAGCTAGGTTAGTGTTGAGCTTGGATAAAAATTGTGAAGGATGAAAGCTAGGTTAGTGTTTAGCTTGTATAATAGTTGTAAAGAATAAAGCAAGGCCAGTGGTGAGCTTGGATAAGGAAGATGAAAGTTAAGTTAGTGTTTAGCTTGAATAAGGATTGTGAAAGATGAAAGCTAGGTCAATGTTTAGCTTGGATAAAAATTGTGAAGGATGAAAGCTAGGTCAGTGTTTAGCTTGTATAACAAATAGAGCTAGGTCAATGTTTAGCTTGGGTAAGAATTTTGAATGATGAAGCTAAGTCGGTGTTTAGCTTGTATATAGAATAGAGCTAGGTTAGTATTTAGTTTGGATAAGGATTGTGGATAAGGATGAGGGTACCATAGATGAGTTTATTTTTACCATGAGTTTGACATGGGTTTGGATAGGATTAGACCATGGGCTTAGGTGAACCATGAGTTTTAGGTTTTGACCATTGGTTTAGGTGGATTATGAGTTTTAGGTTTTGACCATAGGTGTTAGGTGAACCATGGGTTTAGGTGGACCATAGGCTTTAGGTGTTGACCATAGGTTTAGATGGACCACGGGTTTTGGGTTTTGACCATGGGTTTAGGTGAACCATGGGCTTTAGGTGTTGACCATTGGTTTAGGTGGACCACAGGTTTTGGGTTTTGACCATGAGTTTAGGTGGACCATCAGTTTTAGGTGTAAAGATGTTTGGACATGCATGTATGAATGATTGAAAAAGGTTTCATGAAATACCAAGTTCAGTATTATGGTTCTTACAATCCTAAAGGAAGGTTCTATGAGTCATTATATGAAAGGGTAAGGGTGGTTTGAAAGGAATCCATCATACTAGAGATGCAATATACCTAACCACATGTGAGTCAAGGAGCCTCGCATGGATCCAATAGTATGTGCATACTCGTTACACCTCTAAAAGGATTAGAAGATATGTTATGGGCTAGATGATTTCACTATCGGCAAGTCGACCTAAGGAAGGTTGCCCACTCGATGTTACTTTCTATCTTTTGTTTTCCAAAGAAACTAGGGTTTTGGATAAGGAGCCCAATGTAGTGATGCATGAGAAGCTATCTTGTACTAAAAGCCAAACTTTTTGTTTTACTAGGACTAGTCCACTTTCATCTTTTATTTTGAAAAAGATTTTAGAGTCTCCAGTAGAGTCACCAACTGTGAGGCCTCGCCCAAGCACCGGCCTAATCCGCTGAAGGGAATCAGAATGCTTATTAGGGAGAAACATCACGATTGGAACCCGCTATGAGTTTAGAAAATTGTATTTTGTAAATTGTTATTTGTAAAATGAGTCACCACTTTAATTTTGTTTATTTTAGTTAGGAAAATTAAAGGAAAAACCTAATTTGATTGACTTCAAAATTATACTATTTATCCCAAGAAAAAGCACTAGTCCTCAAATGACCAAAGAGGGCTAGGGGACTATATTTCGGTTAAAACAATACAAAAAAATTAGTTTGGTTTAAATACAAAATAACTTTTAAAAAGAAGCTTTTTTGTATTCATAAATGATGCGTACTCTGCAAGTGTACAGATCGCACAAGCAATATAGTAGTGAATGAGTTATCGTTCCACTGGAGACTTTAGGTAAGTACTAGCTCAAAATGTTGCTAATGTTTAGTGAATCAAATTGGTGTTGATGAAAATGAATATAATTATATTCAAACTGAATTAGAATATAAATTAAGTAATATAATAATAAGGAAAAAGGAGTTGAAATCAGAAATAAAAGCCCATTCAGGTATTGAATCCCTCTAGCCCCTAATTGTATATCATGAACTACACATCAATTAAATTCATTCCATAAATTGAATTGGCATTTCACTAAATTAGATAAAAATCTCTCTTGAGCAATTAAATCCCTATTTCCCAAGAGGAATGCAAGGAATCTCTTCTCAAGCAAATTCAATTAAGTTATGCTTAGACTTAAGAAACTATCCACCAAAGGACTCTTGTAAGCCTATCACTAGTGCCCCAATCAATCCTCAATCTCTATGAGTGATCCATTCATATAAAGTTATCTCTAATCAGTTATATGAAAACAATCCCCAACTAATAAGCATGCAATTATTAATTGGAATCTAAGCAATAATATTCATAAAGATAAAACAATCTCAAACAATGATTTAATTGAATAAGAAGTAATTCAATCCATAGAAAAAGGTTCTAGGGTTCATCAGTACCCAAATTGGAAAGAATTAGTTCATATCACACATTAAACTAGAGAAAGAATTAAAAAAATAAAAATTCTCAAACAATTCATGAATTAAGTGCCAAGAAATCCTATTCTTTCATCTTTGATCTTCGATGTCTTCTTTCTTTTCATATTCTCTCGCTAATTTGCTCCGTTCTCCCCCCGAAATGTTGTCAGATCTGATTTTATAGTTCTGAATTTTCTAATGCGCACCACTGGACCCAAGGCTAGAGTTCCAGTCGTGGCAACATGAATCAAAGAAAATGTAAATTCCCACGGGTGAAACCCTAGCCGTGCCTCCACCCATGGGAGCTACTGGATGATTTTCCTATTTGCTCTTATCACACGGCTGAGATACCAGCTGTGGCTCAACTCGTGGCAACTCATATTTCTCCAAAAAATCAATGTTTTGGCTTGGATCATTCACCATTCTGGATCATATTTAGATCATGGAATCTTTTGACACTAGATTAACTAAAAGAACTATGAAAGCACTAAAACAAACATATTAAACTCAATTGGAGGCATAAAATACATTAAGAACAAGGGACAAAATATAGTGTTTTCAACACTTATCAAATTCCCCCATGCTTGTGTTTTTGCTTATCCTCAAGCAAACCAAATTACAATAATAGTTTAGAACATGGACAACCCCTTTAAAGCCAAAAGAAAAAAACAAGATTAACAATACCCAAATCAGTAAGGCTCAAATCTCATAATCAACAACTAATTCTCAAATGCATCAGTCAAATTAAAGGATCTACAAATCAAAGACCCTCAAATGCAAAGATAAAATTCACAATCCTGAAGTCTAAATTCCAGAGTTAAAAGATTGAGCATATAATCCTAAAGAAACAAAAGCCAAACAAAAGTGAGAAATGAAGTATTTTCTCTTAGGCACCTGACTACTCTCTCGATTTTCTATTAACTTAACAATCAAATGTAACTTTATTACACATTTTTTTTTAGGAAGCCCGACTTATTTGAATCATCATACTAGCCTTTTGACGCGAAGGTAAACATCTGTGATGCCTGTCACATCCCAACCTTAGAGATATGATGGTCCTAGAACATGGGGAGACATAAGGTCACCTATGCCTGTAGAACCCATTAACATATAACAATCATGCCTAAGATCTTACCGAACCTCTTTCAGTAACTCATTTAAAACATTTAGATGAATACCATAAATTGCGGAAGACTTAAAATAAATCATTACATATAAAATCCATAAGGAAAATAATATATATCTTAATAAGTATCAATCAAGATTCTCGGAGCATCTAAAGACAAGACTTCATAATCATAGTATTATTGATAACTCAGACAAGGAATTCCCTAAGCGAAGTAGAATGCTTGAGCCATCACCTTGCCTCCTCACATTTGCTCACCTGGAACCACACAAGGAAAAAAGGTGAGGTAGATGATCTCAATGAGTAAACAATAGTGATTGTACAATAACACATATCCCTTAGAAAGGGCCCATAGCTCATAACTTATAGCTCATGATTCATGGTCTGCAATTTAGAAAGGTATGCAGAAATCACACTTATAACACATAAAGTGAAGGCTACTGCCATAATCACTCAAACACATAGAGTGAAGGCTATTGCCATAATCACTCGAACACATAACACATAGAGTGAAGGCTATTGTCATAATCACTCGAATGCATAGCCGATGATTACTCGCATCGGTACGAGAAGCACATAGCCGATGATTACCTACATCGGTACGAGAAGCACATAGCCGATGATTACTCACATCCGTATGAGGATTTCTGCATAAAGGGTAAAAGGTACCATAGCTAGAGCTATTGGCAAACACAATTTAACAATATCATATAAGGCAACAATAACATGTAATTTAATATCAATAGTAGTTTGGCTTTCAACAATGATACAATTAAAGTGTAGTTCCAGAAAGAATATAAGTTAGGGTGTTAATTACAAGAAATTCTCATTGGGATAAACAAAATAGTTTTGGACCAAATGTCCCTGGGCAACCCAAGCTTGATAAAGAAATCATAAAATTTAAAATAGAAAGAACTTGGGTTTCAAAGATCACAAAGGTTTACATAACAATATATCACATTCTTGTAACACAACAAAATGTTGTTTACACTTATAACATGAATATGATGTTTACTCACACTTGTAACAAAAACATTGTGTTTACTCACCTTGGGGTTCCTTTGCTCCTAGTACACATAGTCCCCTTTGCACTTCTAAAGCTCCTCAAACTCTAACATAATATTTGATTTAATACTTAGTATTTATTTACTCATGATGCTCCTATCCCATAATTACCCATGTACATATAGCATACACATACACTTAGAGTCCATACATAGGTGTACTCATCACTTGCATATAGCTCGTTGACCTACTGGTCTTGCAAACTTAGGCCTTATAGGCTCATATGAAAACACATTGCAATCATATCAATACCTTTTTAAGGTCATCACAATATAATTACCTCAATATCAATTCACTTATCAATTATCTTAGTTCACTTTACACTTCCATACATGTCAACTTTACAATTAATCCTTCAAACATCGTGCTTAACTCTTATGATCCCTTTTACTTCATTAACTCATAATCATATATTCATCATCAAGTCATCATGACATCTAGTTCCAAATTCCTCAATCACGTTTGCATTCTAACCACAATACAAGGTGAAGATACCTTAAGTATACCATAATGCATTTAGCTCATCTAGTATCATACCTTCGACTAACATGCAATTTCATCATCTATTATACATACATACATGTCAACATTCACTAAGATACATCACATAAAATTTATAAACATTTGGACACAATTGTTCATGTAGGCCAAATGCATCATTAAGGTGAAAACTAAATTTTTCTTCTTTTCATGCTTTCTGTCTATTTCATAAATATGTAAAAACATGGTTTGAATCAAGATTTTTCATGCAAACATGACAAAAATCATTTTAGAACTTAAATCCATAAGAATCGGCCACTATTGGTGCCATTAATATATAAAAATTCAATCTTTTGCATTACAGTGCACAAAACATGAGTTTTCTTGTTTCCGGTATTTTTTTCGGTCATTTCAGAAATATGCAAACAGGTTGTTTAAACCATTATTTTTCATTCAATCATTAAAAATATCAGTTTAGAATACATTCCTCAATGAATCAGCAGCCATAGGTAGGGTTTATACAAAAAAATTCCAAGTTCAAAGGCTTAGGTGAAAAATCATGAGTTTCCGTGCTTTCCGCGCATTTCATTTATTTCAGTGATAAACAGACACATGATTTAAGTCATTGTTTTTCATCTAAATAAAACAAATATCATATTAGAACATCAATTCACACAAATTAGCAGCCATGTATTCACGAAAGAATAAAATTTTCTAATTTCCAAGTCTAAACACGAAAACCTTGAATTCCTTTGTTTTTCGAAACTTTTCAGTCATCACAGAAATATGCAGAAATATTATTTCATTCAATATTTTTCATCAAAACAGATCAAAAATCAGTTTAGAATGCAAACAAGTACAAATTGGCCCCCCTTATGATGTTTATGCAATAAAATTGTGATTTTAAGTTATAGAATTCACCTTTGGAGAAATCTTGCGGAAAGAATCGTGTTTTCGGTAGAAAATAAATTTTCTCTCCCAAAAATTTCACTCAAACAGAATTGTATCTGTAGAAATCAGAAATCAAATAGTTCAAAATAATTTTCCCATATTTTATTTCATAGAAAAATTTTAGGAATCGAAAGAGAATAAAAACTTATGATTACGGTCACGAAATCGCGAAATGGTAAAGTGTTTTCGATATTTCGTTAGAGAGAATTATTTTGAGAGGTTTTTCTACCAGAATATAGAAAGAATAAGGGAATGGCTACTGGAAATCCTTGTTTGGCCAAAAATTAGAATATATTAGGGTTGGAGTGCAATTTCCACTATTACCCTTAATGAAATAGGTTAGGAGCATTTTTATGTAGTGTGCTTTTGGGTAATTGGGCTTTTTCTTTAAAAATTTTGGCTGAAAAGATTGAAATAAAAAAAAATATTTTTCTTATTAATTCTGGAATATTTCCCTCAAAAATATTTATTTAAAAATATTTTAAAAATACTCATAAAATTATTTTATGCTTAAAAATCGCCTTTTTACATGAAAATTCATTTTATGAAAAATAAATTATTTCACGCTAATGCATTTTATTTAAATCATTTATTTCATAATAATAATTCATATTAGGCATATTAAAATTAATTTAACATACCCCAAACTCATAAATCGTGTCACATATGAATTTTCATATAGTCACACAATTTATCACAATAAGCCTAAATTCAAATAATTTGTCACTAAAACTCTTAGGGTAGATGTGGGTTGTTACATTCTCCCCCTCTTAAAAGAAATTCGTCCTCAAATTTCCAAATCTAATAGTACAACATATTTTCTTAACTTCTCTGCTAAGCTTCTGCTGCGCCACTCAAACGCAATATCTGACTACAATTAACTTATCAAACACAGTAAGGCACATACTCACAATCTATTAAAAAGAATCACATTAATAAACTTTCAGCTTAAGCTACACCTATGGTAATCTCTTGTTCAAACAAATCTTAAAACTAATCCTTAATAATTTTGTATCCCCTTAGCCTCAAACAAAAGTAATAGAACCTTTAAGTTCACCTTGAATAAAACATAATCCCAGGCATTGTTTTTCCTTATATCTCTAATATTAGTAACATCTATACTAATACCTTGATCACCACTTCCATTGATTATTTATCACATAAGTCATATAAGAATCCAATAGAAAATTCCAAATTAATAACTCCAATTGATATTTGATAATTCGCTTTCCATATTAATAATTATTACTTAATCTAATATAACCTCAATAAATATTTTCGTGTTTAATACTTTACTAACATTACGATTTCTACACTCCCATCATTCATCAATTAAAACATATTTAAACTTAACAAACATTCCTATATATATCACATCCCAAACAAACTTGCATTCTATTAATTTATGATCCCAAATAAACTTCTCATGACTATTTCAGACTTACTCTCTTTCTGTATAATATATACATCATTATCATGATTTAATTACCTAATGCCTCGAAATTTTATACATTTAGCTCGTAATATCATCTAACTTAGATTTTCCACTTACATCTTGCTATATTTCACATTCGTAATCATTTAACTTATTCATATTAAAATAATAAACCTTCAGATACCATTGCCTTTAAACGAAATCTTTATGCAAATTCTTATATCTTTCCAAATCTATGCCATTCAAGGTTATCTCAATAAAAATTCTTCCTATACTAAAGATTACTGCTAAATTTTCTAATAACCTCAATTGAACATTGTTGCATCTAATGCCTCAGAACATTTCTCATCCAGAGGACACAAATCCCTTTCAGTTATATTCAAACCTTTTTAAATTTTTCAAAACTGTGTAGCATCATACTTATCCTTTTATCATCATTACAAGTCTGAGAATACTTATCCTTTTATGTCTCCCCCTCCTGAATGAAATTCTACTTACTTTTCTCTATAGTCAAAATAAGCTTCATACTCATATAGCCAATCCATTACTATGATCATATCAAATTCTAGGACACCAAGTTCTAACAACTCCATAGGAAGTTTTCATCCATCAATGTCTACCATCATAATCCTCAAACATATACTTCACCTACCTCATATTGTAAACTTATGTATATGTAATGTAACTGATTTGTTTCATTCTCCTATTGATCATTACTAAATATCAATTCTCCTCTTTTGGCCTCAATCACAATTATCATTTAATAACTCCATACATTTCTTATATCAAACCAACATGTAAGCATTTCATACTTCATAACATTATACCTATCAGTCATTAATCTAAATTGGATCAATACTTAGTCCACTTCTCCTTCTAATCCACTTAATCCTACTATCAAATTATCATACTTAGCATGCCTTTAACATGAGCACCCATCATATAATATCACATCACAGGACACATATCACCTAGTATGTATCATATATCATAGCACGTACAATGTATCCTAGTCATGTAACGCATAACCTATAGCATAATGAGCTCTCCTATCATATTTAAAGTCAATCATCTCTTAAGCAATAAAAGATCAACCTAAGTCAACTAGCTAATTAGTCATATAATATCATTCATGTCATATAAGTCCTATGTCACTAGTCTAACAGTTACCTACTATTAAAGGAAACCTCAGTTGTGTCTCTTATCCTTAGCTCCTTTCTCTTGAGGTTGAGATGGTCCAAGTGGTGGAGGTGTTGAGGTCACATTTCCCAAATCTATCATCCGTGGGTAGTCCTTGATGAAATGACCCTTCTGTCCACATTTCAGACATGCACCAGAGACTTTTCGGCAAACTCCAAAATGCTCCTTGCCATAATGGCCACAAATCCTAGGCGAAGATTCCTTTCCCGGACCTCCTCCTCCTTCTCTATGTTGGCCTCCCCGATCTTTGCCCTTATGCTTAGCCTTTTGTTCACATTCAACATGCTCATGTCTCTCAGCTTTATATCTCCTTTCCATTATCTTGGCCTTATCTATTAGCTTAGCTAAGGTTGAGAATTCAATTGCTGCCAATGAGTTGAATAGTGGTGTGGTCAACCCTCTTAGGAAGCGGTTGACACGGCTAGCTTCAGTAGGAATGATGTTGATAGCAAACATACTAAGTCGATTGAACTCCTTAGCATATTCCAATACCGACATTCCAGGCCTCTGCTTTAGCTGCTGGAACTGCAGCGCTCTATCTTGCCTTTCACCTTCAGGCAAGAATTGATCCATCATCTCTTGCTTAAATTCTACCCATGTGGGTGGGTCAGGTCCATATAATCGTTCCTCAATATTTCTTTGATACCAGTACCAAGCCTCCTTCTTGAGTTGGAGTCCTACTAACTCAATCACTCTGGCATCCGAGCAAGATAATCGACGGACTAGCTTATCTACCTCATCTAAGAACTCATGTGGGTCATCACCCTCCTCACTACAGAAGGTAGGTGGCTATAGCTTCTTAAATTTTGAGATGGTCATTCCTTTGTTAGGTAGCCGCTTCCTTTCCCTCCGTGCAGGTGTCACTACCGCAGGAGGTGGAACTCCATTCCTTTCTTGTGTTGGCGACACTTCAAGCCTTTAAGCTCATAACTCTTCCAATTCTTTACGCAAGTCTCTCATTTCCTCGTGTATAGCTTGCACCTCTTGTGAGAATGCTTACTCACTATAGCCCATGGTTGGTGCCCCCGAATTAGATCTCTCTTTTAATGTCGCAGGGGCAGAGGCAGTATTCGCAGCAGTGTCCGATATCATATTCTCACTAACCCTAACAGGTTAAGCAGCTGTGCAAGCATTTTTCTTGGGAGGCATTCTGCTATCATGATAGGGAATTTAGTACCAACTCCCTTCTAACCCATCTAACCCCATTATCATACTATCGCATTTACCATGCATTCAACATAAGCCTTATCAAATCACATCAAAAGGCCCATATCATATACCACTTATCACATAGCATATATCATAGAGCATATATCATATAACATCTATCAAGGCATGTATCATGTATCATAATCATGTACCATATAACCTATAGCATCATAAATTCTCCTATCATATCGAAGTGAATCATGTCATAGGCAATAAAAGAAATCAATGCATACTAAGTCGCTCGCATCGCATGAGTCTTCTTTTTTCTAGAGGTAGATCACAGGCATGGCTTTCTCGAACATCTTTCACCATGTCCTCTTGTATGCCACATGCGGTGCTCTAAGTTGCGGTCTTCCAGCAGGGGTAATCTTCTTGGTCATCTAGTGAAGGAATCATAAGGCACACAAGCAAACAATAACCAAGAGTATTAAAACTTACTAGGATTTCGCGGAACGAAGCTAGCGATAGACTTCAAATGACATGACAGGAAAATTTCAATGCTCCAGGATTATACTTAGTCAAACCAATAAGCAGACAAGTCTAAACTAGACTTTAAAAACTACAGCTCTGATACCACCTATGTCACATCCCAACCTTAAAGATATGACGGTCCTAGAACATGGGGAGACATAAGGTCACCCATGCCCGTAGAACCCATTAACATATAACAATCATGCCTAGGATCTTACCAAACATCTTTTAGTAACTCATTTAAAACATTTAGATGAATACCATAAATTGCGGAAGACTAAAAATAAATCATTACATATAAAATCCATAAGGAAAATAATATATATCTCAATAAGTATTAATCAACATTCCCAGAGCATCTAAAGACAAGACTTCATAATCATAGTATTATTGATAACTCGAACAAGGAATTCCCCAAGCGAAGTAGAATGCTTGAGCCATCACCTTGCCTCCTCACATTTGCTCACTTGGAACCACACAAGGGAAAAGGGTGAGATAGATGATCTTAATGAGTAAACAATAGTGATTGTACAATAACACATATCCCTTAAAAAGGGCCCATAGCTCATAACTTATAGCTCATGATTCATGGTTTGCAATTTAGAAAGGTTTGCAGAAATCACACTTATAACACATAGAGTGAAGGCTACTGCCATAATCACTCGAACATATAGAGTGAAGGCTATTGCCATAATCACTAGAACACATAACACATAGAGTGAAGGCTATTTCCATAATCACTCGAACGTATAGCCGATGATTACTCGCATCAGTACGAGTAGTACATAGTCGATGATTACTCGCATCGGTACGAGAAGCACATAGCCAATGATTACCCGCATCGATACGAGAAGCACATAGCCGATGATTACTCACATCGGTATGAGGATTTCTGCATAAAGGGTAAAAGGTACCGTAGCTAGAGCTATTGGCAAACACAATTTAACAATATCACATAAGGCAACAATAACATGTAATTCAATATCAATAGTAGTTTGGCTTTCAACAATGATACAATTAAAGTGTAGTTCCAGAAAGAATATAAGTTAGGATTTTAATTACAAGAAATTCTCATTGGGATAAACAAAATAGTTTTGGACCAAATGTCCCTTGGCAACCCAAGCTTGACAAAGAAATCATAAAATTTAAAATAGAAAGAACTTTGGTTTCAAAGATCACAAAGGTTCACATAACAATATATCACATTCTTGTAACATGACAAAATGTTGTTTACACTTATAACATGAATATGATGTTTACTCACACTTGTAACAAAAACATTGTGTTTACTCACCTTGGGGTTCCTTTGCTGTTAGTACACGTAGTCCCCTTTGCACTTCTAAAGCTCCTCAAACTCTAACATAATGTTTGATTTAATACTTAGTATTTATTTACTCATGATGCTCCTATCTCATAATTACCCATGTACATATAGCATACACATACACTTAGAGTCCACACATAGGTGTACTCATCACTTGCACATAGCTCGTTGACCTACTAGTCTTGCATACTTAGGCCTTATAGGCTCACATGAAAACACATTGCAATCATATCAATACCTTTTTAAGGTCATCACAATAGCATTACCTCAATATCAATTCACTTATCAATTATCTTAGTTCACTTTACATTTCCATACATGTCAACTTAACAATTAATCCTTCAAACATTGTGCTTAACTCTTACGATCCCTTTTACTTCATTAACTCATAATCATATATTCATCATCAAGTCATCACGACATCTAGTTCCAAATTCTTCAATCACATTTGCATTCTAACCACAATACAAGGTTAAGATACCTTAAGTATACCTTAAGTATACCATAATGCATTTAGCTCATCTAGGATCATACCTTTGACTAACATGCAATTTCATCATCTATTATACATACATACATGTCAACATTCACCAAGACACATCACATAAAATTTATAAACATTTGGACACAATTGTTCATGTAGGTCGAATGTATCATTAAGGTGAAAACCAAATTCTTCTTCTTTTCATGCTTTCCGTCTATTTCAGAAATATGTAAAAACATAGTTTGAACTAAGATTTTTCATGCAAACATGACAAAAATCATTTTAGAACTTAAATCCATAAGAATTAGCCACTATTGGTGCCATTAATATATAAAAATTCAATCTTTTGCATTACAGTGCACAAAACATGAGTTTTCTTGTTTCTAGTATTTTTTTTGGTCATTTCAGAAATATGCAAAAAGGTTGTTTAAACCATTATTTTTCATTCAATTATTGAAAATATCAGTTTAGAATACATTACTCAATGGATCAGCAGCCATAGGTAGGGTTTATACAAAAAAAATTTCAAGTTCAAAGGCTTAGGTGAAAAATCTTGGGTTTCCGCGCTTTCTGCGCATTTGGTTTATTTCAGCGATAAATAGACACATGATTTAAGTCATTATTTTTCATCTAAACAAAACAAATATCATATTAGAACATCAATTCACACAAATCAGCAGCCATGGATTCATGAAAGAATAAATTTTCCAATTTTCAAGTCCAAACATGAAAACCTTGAATTCCTTTGTTTTTCTAAACTTTTTGGTCATCACAGAAATATGCAGAAATATTATTTCATGCAATATTTTTCATCAAAACAGATCAAAAATCAGTTTAGAATGCAAAAAAGTACAAATCACCCCCCCTTATGATGTTTATGCAATAAAATTGTGATTTTAAGTTATAGAATTCACCTTTGGAGAAATCTTGCGGAAAGAATCGTGTTTTCGGTAGAAAATAAATTTTCTCTCCCAAAAATTCACTCAAACAAAATTGAATCTATAGAAATTAGAAATCAAATAATTCAAAATAATTTTCCCATAATTTATTTCATAGAAAACAATTTATAAATCAAAAGAGAATAAAAACTTACGATTACGGTCACGAAATCACAAAACGGTAAAGTGTTTTCCATATTTCGGTAGAGAGAATTATTTTGAAAGGTTTTTCTGCCAGAATATAGAAAGAATAAGGGAATGGCTGCTGGAAACCCTTGTTTGGCCAAAAATTAGAATATATATTAGGGTTGGAGTAGAATTTCCACTATTACCCTTAATGAAATAGGTTAGGAGCATTTTTGTGTAGTGGGCTTTTGGGTAATTGAGCTTTTTCTTTAAAAATTTCGGCTGAAAGGATTAAAATAAAAAAAAAATTTCTTATTAATTCTGGAATATTTCCCTCAAAAATATTTATTTAAAAATATTTTAAAAATACTCATAAAATTATTTTTTGCTTAAAAATCGTCTTTTTACATGAAAATTCATTTTACGAAAAATAAATTATTTCATGCTAATGCATTTTATTCAAATCATTTATTTCATAATAATAATTCATATTAGACATATTAAAATTAATTTAACATACCCCAAACTCATTAATCGCATCACACATGAATTTTCATACAGTCACACAATTTATCACAATAAGCCTAAATTCAAATAATTTGTCACTAAAACTCCTACGGTATATGTGGGTTGTTACAATGCCGACCCCCAATTACTCAACTGGAATCACGAATCGAAATGGCTACTAGGACTATTCATAATTTCAACTTTCCTAAGGTTTAGAAGAGTCAAAATTGGCGGAATAGAGAAAAATTTTCAAAGCTCCAAATAGTGCACTATTTACTGCACCCTTTTTTTTATAATTTTTTATAATTTTTTTTCTCACTATATTTTTTCCGAGAAAAATAGCCAAGGAGCTTAAGATATTAAGCATATTTCACTAATCTTAACTCAAGTCACAAAGGAATCAACATATGCTAAAAAATGTAACTAAAGTTTCAAACTCCAGTAATGTAGATTTCATTAGTTTAATTCCTTAATTATGACTACCACACTTAATCCTTAGTAAATGATCAATTCAACTAAGCCAAACATCAATGAGAGATTGTCGTATATAAAGAAAAATAATCAACAATTATAGGCTAAAAAGGGAATCATTTCAATTCATACCATTATTACAATTTAGCTCGCTTGAGCCAAACAAGACAAAAAGAATAAATGAATAAACAAACAATCACATACATATCCCTTCCCTACACTTAAATAACACATTGTCCCGAATGTATTTGAAAAGGAATGTAAAGAAAAAACACATAAAGGGAAGAAGAAAGAAAAAGAAAAACTGCCCTGTCATTGAATTTCCATGTCAATCTGTTCTAAAGTCCATGCCATGTCATTATCTGCTCTATAGACCCACATTAGTCTAAGAAAGAAAAAGAAAAAGAAAATAAAAATAAAACATAAAAAGAGAAATAAAATAAAATAAAAGAAAATAAGCCTAATCAGTATAAGTACATTAATCCAAAGCGGAAAATATACAAAAGAATAAGAGAAATAAAAGAAAGAGAAAAATGAAAATGGAAGGGTCAGTCATTTATGGTAGCATCGGAGTCGTCACTCCCCTCGCCATCATCGGGCTGGACCTGAACCAGAGGCTATGTTTACCATGGTTGCAGTGTAGGGATAGGAGGCACATACCCCTGAGTGCCCCAATAATCTAGCATGGACTGTTGAAGCCATGCTCGGCTCTGCGCCTCAAACTCAAGGGCCTGCTGCTAGTGTTGCAACATGGTCAGGATCTGATGTTGGTTGGTGAAGAGTCGGTATTGCTGATCCTGAAGACCAGTCATGGTCCTCTCCAACTAATAGATCTATCTCTCAAACTCAGTAGGCTTCCTATCATCCACATCATCCTCCCCCATATATGACATCCAATCTCGAAATGGGGTTGGGCTAGAGAAAGGAGGTACGGCCGAGGAAGAAAAAGGCCTGGCAATAGTGGAAGTACCAGCATCAGCAGGAGGCTGAGTAGTGGGGTCAATAGCAGGAATGGAGGTTGGCTTAGGAGCTACAAGATCTGGTGGAGGGGTAAAGGTTGGCATGAAGCTCTTTGTCTTGTCCATTCATAGCAATGTGGCATACCTAATCAGCTTAGCATACCATCGAGTGTCATCAGAGGTAAGCCATCAAAGACACCCAAACTCCAAGTGAGTTTGCTGATATACATCCCTTCAATCAATGCATCAGACTTGCCCCTCTTACACTGATCATCAAAAAATCGCATGAGAGAATATACCACATTGCACCAGTTGTCCTCATGCATGCACATCAAATAAAAGAGCTCCTATCTAGTCAGAGCCCCACTACTATCTTGTCTGCCAAAAATGGTCTTCATAAGAAGAAATAGAAGAACTCACAGACTGAAAGAGGTGAACTAG
>CANTUT010000190.1:877500-905000 GCA_947687605.1 Reutealis trisperma
TCCATGAAGACTTCCATAATATCTTCAACCATCTCATCAAAAATAGCCATCATACACCTTTGAAAAGTTACTGGCGCATTGCATAGTCCAAATGGCATTCATGTATAAGCAAAAGTCCCATAAGGACATGTAAATGTGGTCTTTTCCTGATCTTCTAGAGCTATAGGGATCTAAAAATACCCTGATAATCCATCTAAAAAGCAGTAGAATTGATGTCCAGCAAGTCTCTCTAACATTTGATCGATGAAAGGAAGCAGGAAGTGATCTTTCCTAGTTTCATCATTTAGCTTCCTGTAATCGATACAAACTCTCCATCCCGTGACAGTCCTTGTAGGAATCAGCTCATTGTTTTCATTGGGCACAACAGTCATGCCCCCTTTCTTTAGTACCACCTAAACTAGACTCACCCAAGAACTATCTGAGATGGGATAAATGATTCCTGAATCAAGGAGCTTGATCACCTCAGCCTTTACCACATCCTTCATCTTAGGATTGAGATGCCTTTAGGGTTGCACCACAGGTTTGAACTCTTCTTCCATAAAAATCTTATGGGTGCAAAAAGAAGGACTAACGCCTTTTATGTTTGCAACTTTCCATGTTATAGCCTTTTTATACGTTCCCAAAATCTCTAATAACTTTGCCTTTTATACTTCAGAAAGATTAGCATTCACAATTACAGGTAATTTCACATTTTCAGCCAGAAACGCATACTCCAAATAGGAAGGGAATTGCTTAAGCTCCAAAATTAGTGGATCAATGATGGATGGTTGCATTTTCTCCTCTTTGTACATATCAATAGATTCAACTACCCCCTTCTTGCATGGCTTATTTACCTTTAAGTAAGCCAATTGCTCCTTTGCTTCTTGATCCATGACCTGTTCCTGCATCAAACACAACTCAAGGGGATCCTTGGAAACAATGTTAGTAATAAAATTGACGATTTCATGCTCAAGAATATCACTGCATGAATCCGCCTCATCCAATGTAAGTGGGTGTTTCATTGCATTAGGAATATGAAAGACAACTTGTTCATTACCCACTCTTAAAGTTAAAGTGCCATCATGGACATCAATGAGGGCACGGGCTTTATTTAAAAATGGTTTACCTAAAATAAGTGATACCTCCGCATCCTCATCCACATCAATAATTACAAAATTATTAGGAAAAATAAAGTCCCTAACTTTCACCAACACATCCTCAATAATCCCCTGAGGGTGTACCACTGACTTATTAGCTAACTGAATGGTCATATATGTTAGTTTAGGTTCCCCAATTCCCAATTCCTTAAACATCTTATAGGGAATAACACTTATGCTAGCCCCCAAGTCAGCTAATGCATTTTCCATCTCAAGGTTACCTATAAAACATGGGATAGTGAAACTACCAAGATCTTTCAATTTCTTGGGTAACCGTTTTTGCAAAAATGCTAAAATTTTTTCCCATAAATGCACAAATGACACCTCCTCGAGCTTCCTTTTGTTAGAAAGGAGCTCTTTCAAAAATTTAGCATATTTAAGCATTTATGGTACAGCTTCAGCAAATGGTATATTAATATGAAGTTGCTTAAAGAGTTCAACAAACTTACTAAATTAGGCATTAAGCTTATCCTTTTACAAACATGTAGGATAAGGTACTCGAGGTCGATACTCTTTCAATGGCGGTGTAGGCGTTAGTGCAACTTTCTCCTTTTTTGTCTCATCACCCATTACAACCCCATTTTCAGCTTCCTTTTCCTTGGCACCCTATGCCTCATCCTTTTTCCTTTCCACTTCTTACTTTGCAACAACACTCTCCTGAACCTGTTTTCCACTCCTCAAGGTAATTGCCTTTAACTACTCCTTAGGATTTGCCTCCGTATTGCTAGGTACACTCCTCTGTTGCCTCTCACTAAGCAACTTGGCAAACTGACCCATCTCATTTTCCAAATTATGAATGGATGCTTGCTAATTTTGAAGTGCTGTCTCAGTATCCTTATGTCTCTACTCATTAGACTCAATGAACTTCATCATGGTTTCCTCCAAAGAACTTCTTCTAGGAGATGGAGGAGCTTGTGACTGGGAAGGTTGTTGAAATGTAGGAGGAGTTCTCGAGTTAGACTGATTACCCTAAGAGAAATTAGGATGATTCCACCACCTTAGATTATATGTATTGCTATAGGGGTTGTTCTACTACCTTGGAGCATTTCCCATGTAATCTACCTGCTCCAGCTTGGCAAAATTATTGCCACTTTAGCAATCTTAACTTTGGTATCCTCCTCCACACTAATCACAACACATCATATGAGCTTGTCTTACTGATGAAGATGCCGTCAAGGAATCCATTTTTCTGTTCATGGCTTCAAGCTAAGCGATCAATGCAACAATTGGGTCCATCTGATGTGAACCACCTCTGCCAATTCTTCTCTGATCTCTAGGGACTTGCCACTGATAGTTCATGAGAGCCATGTCTTCAATCAAGTCCCTTACCTCTTCAGGTGTCTTGTTGTTGATGGAACCACCAGCTGCCGCATTGATAGACTATTTGCTTGTATAGTTCAAACCGTTATAAAAGGTTTGAATCTGGCGCCATAGTGGAAGGCCATGATACGGACACTTCCTCAATGAGTCTTAAATCTTTCCCATGCATCATAAAGAGTCTCACCATCTTGCTAAAGAAAGGAAGTTATGTCGTTCCTCAACTTAGCGATCTTGGATGGTAGGAAATATTTCTCTAAGAATTTCTCTGCAAATTGAGTCCATGTAGTGAAAGTACCGGTTGAGAAAGACTTGAGCTATTTCTTTGGTTTGTCCCAGAGTGAAAAAGGAAACAAACACAGCCTAATCGCATCATCTGAGACATTATTGATCTTAAATGTATCACAAATCTCTAAAAAGTACTCAAGAAGAGCATTACGATCTTCATCTGGGAGACCATCAAATTGGCAAGTCTGCTGCACCATCTGTATCACATTTGGCTTAACTTCAAAATTATTTGCAGTGACCGTTGGCCTCCGTATACTTGAGTTGGCCCCATTAAAAGTGGGCCTTACATATTCTTGCATGGTTCTTAGCTAGTTTTCTACCATTATTTCAACCTCTTCCTCTGAATCAATGCCTTCCAGGTTTGCTACCTCTCCCACTAAAGCTAGTTCCCGTTCCTTCTTTCATTTTTGTCTCAATTTCTCTCTAACTCCAGATCAAATTCAAGTAGATTGGAGGAACTACCTTTGGTCATAAACAGAAAAGGGTACTTGAAAAGAGAATTTCATAAAGAAAACCAAAACAAAAATTAAATAATAAATAAAAATAAAAACTAAATCACTAGCTTCAATTCTATTACTAATATTACTCTAAAAAGTATCTGGCAATAGTGCTAAAAACTTGATGCGTACTTTGCAAGTGTACAGATCGCACAAGCAATATAGTAGTGAATGAGTTATCATTCCACTGGAGACTTTAGGTAAGTACTAGCTCAAAATGTTGCTAATGTTTAGTAAATCAAATTGGTGTCGATGAAAATGATTATAATTATATTCAAACTGAATTAGAATATAAATTAAGTAAAATAACAATAAGGAAAAAGGAGAAAATCAGAAATAAAAGCCCATTCAGGTATTGAATCCCCCTAACCCCTAATTATATATCATGAACTACACATCAATTAAATTCATTCCATAAATTGAATTGGCGTTTCACTAAATTAGATAAAAATCTCTCTCAAGCAATTAAATCCCTATTTCCCTAGAGGAATGGAAGGAATCTCTTCTCAAGCAAACTCAATTAGGTCATGCTTTATACTCAAGAAACTATCCACCAAAGGAGTCTTGTAAGCCTATCTCTAGTGCCCCAATCAACCCTCAATCTCTATGAGTGATCCATTCACATAAAGTTATCTTTAATCAATTATATGAAAACAATCCCCAACTAATAAGCATACAATTATCAATTGGAATCTAAGCAATAATATTCACAAAGATAAAACAATCTTAAAGAATGATTTAATTGAAAAAGAAGTAATTCAATCCATACAAAAAGGTTCTAGGGTTTATCAATACCCAAATTGGAAAGAATTAGTTCATATCACACATTGAAACCAGAGAAAGAATTAAAGAAATAAGAATTCTCAAATAATTCATGAATTAAGTGCCAAGAAATCCTATTCTTTTATCTCTGATCTTCGATGTCTTCTTTCTTTTCTTATTCTCTCGCTAATTCATTTCGTTCTTCCCTCTAAAATGTTGTCAGATATGATTTTATAGTTCTAAATTTTTTGATATGCACCATTGGACCCATGGCTGGAGTTCTAGCCATGGCAATGTGAATCAAAGAAATCGTAACTTCCCACAAGTGAAACCCTAGCCGTGCCTCCACTCGTGGGAGGGCTACTGGATGATTTTCCTCTTTGCTCTTATCACATGGCTGGGATACCAGTCGTGGCTCAACCCATGGCAACCCATATTTCTCCAAAAAATCAACATTTTGGCTTGGATCATTCACCTTTCTGGATCATATTCAGATAATGGCATATTTTGACACTAGATTAACTAAAAGAACTATGAAAGCACTAAAACAAATAGATTAAACTCAATTGGAGGCATAAAATAGATGCATGAAAAAAATATTAGCAAAATACATGACAAAATATGAAATAATGACAATTACAAAAGATGAAATATAAAGGAAAACTACTTAAAATTATTACAAGTCAAAATATCAAAATCAAGAGCTCTTTCTTCTAGCCTTATGGGTTCTAGAAAAAGCATACATTCCTCAAATGTAATCTAAACAACTAAAGTAAGAAAAAGAGTAACAAAACAATTATAATAAAAAGAAATAAAATTTCAACTTTTATTTCAGAAAAGCAATTTCAATCCTAAACTATGTGAAGAAAGTGATAGAGAGAAGAAGTTGTTAATTTTATCGGAGTTGAATACCTTAAAGATGGCAAGCTTGCATATCCCTTTAAATGGGAATCAAACCGCATGCAATTCTTCCTTCTTGCAACGGATAGATTTTTAAGTCATTGCCTTTGTTATCATATTTTAATTAATTTTAAGGGCTTAGGGATTTGTTAATTAGACCAAATTTTAATTAACAAAAATTAGATCTTTTTAGATTTAGAACTTAAAGGTAGAATTGAAAAAAAAAAGGAAAAAACTTTTACCTTTGGCTTTTAGTCACAAGGAATGTAGGGATCGAGCATTACAATGGATTTAAGTTCCACCTTGTACGGGCTTGGCGTAGCGCACTAATCGTAGCAAGTGTCAAGCTGCGATCAGATCCTAAGGGTGAAAATTTGAGGGTTCAAAGATACACATTCTCATTATTGGCCTTTCACACTAGTAAAGCAAACCCATTGGACCAACAAGAATAATGAATTGAACATTATATGTCTTCAATACTCATTGTTGTTATTAGCATACAATGTATCATACACTCGTAACCTCACATGCTTTATAATAACTTCAAGAAAATATTCAAACCAAATATGTCATCCCTATGTAACCATAACCAATGATATAAGTGATTAAATTTTCTTGAATTATTACTCCGATGGAGAACCATGACTTGATATTTTCTTTGCAAGATTTTCAGGCTTTATAGATTAGTCTCACTTTGTACATTATCCATTTTAAGCATACATCATATGCATTCATATATATCATATGTATATTTCATAAAATGGACAATATACACATAAGTATGATCATGGATTCTATGGATCAACTTCCTAGCCATAAGGAATGGATATGGGATTTAGGTTATACAAATTACAAACATGAAATTACAACTTTTGCATATTCATGCTCCCACTAGGCATCTTCATGGGTTAAACCTCTTCTTGTTCTTGCACCTCTATATCTCTATATGTACATTAGTAACCCTGGCATTCCAAGGTGAGATTACAAAAACAAAAAAGCTTATAGGCTCAATAAAATTAATTTAACCTAAATAAGTAATTAACATTTAATTACATACCATCAAATAATAAAATTAATTATTACATGTCCACATTAGAAATCATACATTATGGTTTCTAAGTCCATGATCAACCATTCATGCCTCTGAAACAACAATAAAACATATATATACAACAATTGCATTTATAGATATGTTGTTCATCATTGGAACATTTCCAAAATATCTATTTTGAATATCACATATTCAATATTTCTATAGCTTAAAATCATATTTTAAGTCATAGAAATGTATTTGATTGAAAAATTAATCCAAAAAAATTTTGGAAAAAATTAAAGTTGGGTGGAGACACAGAGCAAATCGCGACCATTATCGCAATCGCGACTCAGGTTTCGTGAGAGCGAAATAATAGTCACGGTTGCAATTCTATAAACTAACACAACCAATATTTGATCTGACCCATTCATTCACAGGTGTGACACCAAATTCACGATCGCGATTTCTGATTCGCGGGTGCAAATTCTGTGTCTGACAGCATAATATTTGTGCACTAACTCATTTTTAACCAAATCAAAAACCTTCAAAACAACATATACAAAGGTTTTACACAGAAATTAAGTGGCTCTGATATCAATTGAAGGAATGGTGGAACCTAATGTAACAAAAGAAAGGTGGTGAGGTGAAATTTCAAACATTTTAAAATTTCACTTCACTCAGTTTGGTCCAAAATTCATTCAGGAAATCAATTAATTTGTGTGTAAAACACAAATGCATAAAAAGAAGAAGGAAGAGTAATCATATTACCTTTTGTAGGTTCCTTTATTCTTTATCAAAGAGCTTTCCAAGTGTGAAGCCTCTAGATAATCCACACCTAGCTCACCTCCAAGTCTCCTCTTGATTTCTTTGGTGTTCTTGAATCCTCTCTTGGTTACCCAATTTGATTCAAGTTTTCCCACAAAAATCATTTAGAAATTTAAGGTTTCTCTTTGGTTTATTTTGGACTAAACACATTTTTCAATTTGCAAGCATTTGTTCTTTCATAAAGAACAAAGAAGAGAATTGAGATCAAAAGAAAATTTAAAGAAGCATTTTCTTCTTTTTCTTTCTCCCTATCGACTTCTCTCTCTAAGCATCAAACTTAAAAATGATGTTCAAGCACTTATGAAGAAAAAGGAACATAAACCCTTTTATACTCATTTCCTTCAAGACTTAACTCTTAAGTCTTCTTAAAGACTTAAATGCCCTAACATATTCTTTTAGCTCACCATTTGATGAAGGGGAAAAGTTTACTTTGCTTCTTAAAATGGTGAAATGACCATTATATGCTTTAGGGGTGAAATGGACATTTCCTTTACCCAAAAGATGTAATTACATTTTTAACCTTAGTAAAAAATTCTCTAACTCCTAAACCATTATATGGGCTTATGAATAGTAAATTTTCTCTAAACTTTAAATTGCCTCTCTTTCATATCACATTTGGACTTAGGTTACATTTGTCATGTCTTAAGGGTTTTCACTAAGTTTAAAATTATGTCTTTGATTTAGTCCAAATCAATTTTCAATTTAATCTTTCTTATTTACATCACATACAAATTAAAATTTAATTGAATCAAAATCTTGATAGATTAAACATCAGGACATGCTAGGTGTAACAACCCACACCTACCCTAGGAGTTTTAGTGACAAATTATTTAAATTGAAGGTTACTGCAACAAATTATGTGACTATATGAAAATTCATGTGTGACGTGATTTATGAGTTTGATGCATGTTAAATTAATTTTAATATGTTTAATATGAATTATTATTATGTAATAAATAAGTTAGATAAAATGCATTATCATGAAATAATTTATTTTTTATAAAATGAATTTTCATATAAAAAGATGATTTTCAAACATAAAATAATTTTATGAGTATTTTTAAAATATTTTTAAATAAATGTTTTGGAGGAAAATTTAATGAAAATAATAAGAAAAATATTTTATTTTTAATTACCTATAATCAGCTCCAAAATTAAATTAAAAGCCTAAATACCCAAAAGCCTATTACACCGAAACACTATTAACCTAACTCATTAAGGGTAAACTTGGAAATTGCACCCCAAACCCTAATATATAATGAGAATTTCAGCCAGTTCTTGATTTCCAGCAGCCACCATTCTATTTTTCAGTATTTTGATAGAAAAAATTCTCTCAAAATATTTCTTTCTACCGAAATTCTCAAAAACACTTTCAACTTTGCGATTTCGCGACCGTTTCATAAGTTTTTTTTTTCAATTTGCTATTTGATTTTTATGAAATGAATCTTGGAAAAATTATTTTGAACTAAATATTTACTGAATTTTACTATAAAATTTGGGCTAGGTGATTTCTTGAGAGAAAAATTAATTTTTCTACTAAAAGCACCAACCTCTCTACGTGATTTCTCCAAAGGTGAATCCTGTAACTCAAAATTAAAATTTTTATGCATAGACCATACCAAGGTGGGTGATTTCTACATCATTGAATTCTAAACTGATTTTTGATGTGTTTAGATGAAAAATATCAAATAAATCACATTTCTGCATACTGCTGTAATGACTGAAAAGTTTCAAAAATAAAGGAATTCAAGGTTTTTGTCCTAGAACTTAGAAGTTGGAAAATTCTATGATTCCATATGCATATGGCTGCCAATTTGTGTATGGAGGAATTTTAATATGATAATTATTTTGTTTAGATGAAAAATAATGATTTAAATCATGTGTTTGCATATCGCTGTAATGAACGGAAAGTGCGAAAAGTTTAAAAACTCATGATTTTCTTACTAAACCCTAAATTTTGAATTTTCATGTATGTAAAACATCCATGGCTGCCAATTTGTATCTATTGATATTCTAAACTAATATTTGTTGTGATTGAATGAAAAATAATGGTTTAAACCACATGTTTACATATTGTTGTAATGACCGAAAAGTATTAGAAACAAGAGAACTCATGGTTGTTCATCCTAAAACTTAAAGTTGAAAATTTTCATGCATATGAATGTATATATGGGCTGATTCCTACATGTCTATATTCTAAAATGATGCTTGTTTTGATTACATGAAAAATCTTGGTTCAAACCATGTTTTTACATATTATTGTAATAGATGGAAAGTGTAAAAGATAAGAAAATTTAGGTTCTCTTTGGAATGGAGTATTTAGCCTATATTGGGATTTTTATCCCAATGTCTATAATTTTTATGATGTATTTTGATAATCATTAACATGTATATATGTAAGATAAATGGTTAAATTGCACCTTGGTTGAAGGAATGACTATAGGCTAGCCTAGAGGCACTTTGATATACTTAAGTTATACATAAGGTATATTAAATATAAGTTGTGATTAGAATGTGCATGTAATTAGGAAATATGGAAATAGATTTTATGATGACTTGATAATGAATTGAGGATCTTGAATTGATGAAGAGATTGATTGAATGAATGGGTCATAAGAGTTAAGCATGACATTTGAAAGGTCATTTGTAAGTTGACATGTATGGAAGTGTTAAGTGCACAAGATGATTGTTAAAGTGAATTGATATTACAATATTGATATTGTGTTGACCTTAGAAATGTATGGACATGAATTATGATGTGTTTTCATATGGGCCTATAAGGGTTAAGTGTACAAGACTTTTAATGTCAACATGATATGTGCAAGTGAATGAGGTGCACTTATATGTGCAACTCTAAGTATATGTGAATGTTATATGTGCATGGGGTAGTTATGAGATAAGATAACATCATGATTAATTAAATACTAATATGAGATAAGATAGCATCATAATTAATTAAATACTAAGTATTGAATTAAATATTGAATTAGAGTTTAAAGAATTCTAAAGGTTCAAAAGGGCTATGTGTAATAGGAGGAAAGGAACCACAAAGTGTGTAAACATTATTATATTATTACAAGTACAAGCTATCATGATATGTATAGCTTTGACATTCTTGAAACCCAAGTTCTTTCTATTCTAATGAAACTCTATGATTTCCTTATTAATCTTAGATTGCTAAAGGACAATTGTCTAAAACCATTTTTGATTATCCAATGATAATACCTTTATGATTATTGCCCTAACTTGCATTCTTTATGGAACTACACTATTTTTGTATCTTTTACTCAAAGTTAAATTACCATTGTTATTATGATACATGTTATTGCTACCTTAAATGTTATTATTATATGTGATTACCATTAGCTCTAGCTATGGTACCTTTAACCCTTTATGCAGAAGTCCTTATGTCGATGCAGGTAATCATCAAAACCTGTGCACACAATCTTAACCCAATGGATAGGGGTTGTGTATCCACCTTAGCTAGAATGGGCGGTTCTTATAAGGCCTAATTAGCTTCACACCTTCTATGTGGTAGGAGTTGGAATTTGTTATAAGGCCACCTCTCCTCTATGTGTTCGAGTGATAGAGCAATAGCCTTCACTCTCTATATGTTATAAGTGTGATTTCTACAAACTTGCTAAATTGAACCCTTAACAAATTGCAACCTGATTCATGAATTGTAAATCATGAACTATGGGCATAAGCTATGAGTTTCCTTTTCAAAGGAATATGTGTTAATGTATATGCTTTATTGTTTACTCATTGAGATCATCTATCTCACCCCTGTTTCCTTGTATGGTTCTAAATGAGCAAATATGAGGAGGCAAAGTCATGGCTCAAGCATTCTACTTCGCTTGGGGATTTCCTTGTCAAAGTCATTAATAATACCATGCCATGAAATGTTGTCATTAGATGCTCCAGGAATATTTATTTCTGATTTTTTTGAGGTGTTATTACTTATTAAGTTTTCAAGTGGATTATGAATATTATTTCCTTATGGATTCTATGTGAAGTGTCTAATTACTATCTTCTGCAACTAAAGGTTTTCATATATTATTTTAAATGATTTATTGAATAAGGTTTGGTACGATCCTAGGAATGATTTGTATATATGTCAATGGGTTCTACTAGCGTGGGTGACCTTATGTCTCCCCGTATTCTAGGACCGTCATATCTCAAAAGTTGGGATATGACACTAGAGTCCTTGTAAATTTAATTACATGTTTAATCATTTTACCACTAATCAATAAATTAAAAACTTTAATTAATTATTATGGTAAACCTTTTACACTTGGAAGGTGATCACCGTTGGGTGTGTGACTTTCTAGATTCATGTTTAATTAGCAATGGAAATGAGAAAAAATTTTTCTCTATCAATGTGAAATCCCCACTTCACACTTAGCCCCATAAGTCATGAGGGATAGGTAGCATTCCATGTCACGACTACCTAATTAGAAATAAATGTTTATAGTTAATAACTTTAAACATCACATAGAACATGGATCATAAATCATCATGTACTAGAATTCCTTCATTAAAGATTCCAATCTCAACTAGGGTAATGTTTTATGTCAAACCCTAATATGCCTCGATTCTATGTCCTTATCTCAGTTCTAATTCTTGACGAGATTAGATTCCTACTAAAAACTCTTTCTAGTGAATCTTACTGTTTTGGCCAAAAACTTTAGTATCAAGAATAACTAGATAACATAGGATCTTAACCTTATTTACTTGAGGTAATGAATTCTATCTTGGCAATCACTTACCTCCATACATAACAAATTAGAACTACCACATGCCATATATCCGTACGTGAATAGTATACCTATGTAAGCAGTAATAAATCCTAACCACCTATGTATGAGATATAGTATCCCTCAAGTCAAAAGATTATATGCACTATTATGACCTTAATGATAAATAATTGACAAGTAGTAAAACCCCATATTATTATCATCTAATGTCACAGTTTGACTATTCATCCTATGAATATCCACGTGTTTGTATCGACATCACATGTTAAGCAGCATGAGACTCACTACCTCTATAATCATCCGTATCACATATTGATTATAGAAAACAAACAGAGGTGATGGTCTTTCAAAATTAATGATGCCTAGTCATTAATCCTATGACCATGAACATATTTAAAATATTTGTACAAGAGCGATCTGTCTCTTATATTCTTAACACTTGAGAATAGATCCTTTTACAAATACTTAAGGACTATATTCAATAATATGAAACCCTTTTCACATTATGAATATATTATAGTGCCATTGGGAATTAAAATCTTCTATTATATAACTATTGTATGGCTCCTAAGGCACATACTACTATAAAAAATGTCCTGTTTGTCCACATCATAGGCATGCTTCCATGGCTCTCTGATAAGCTTCTCATTGCTGTCATCTAAACATGATATAAGTAGGTATCGACTGACCTAGTTGTCTAGTTCAATATGTGTTAATGTTGCCCAAAGCTAAAGCTACCGAAACACTTCTAACTGAGACTTGACTTTGTCCTCTTCCCTTTCTTAGTTGGCATAGAGTGGATATAGTAGAAGCCCGTTTAAGACCCTTACTTTAGGTGGGGCCTCCCTGTTGTTGACTGGTTTGCCTTTTACTTTTTCCTTTGTGTTTCTACTCCTTTTCTACTCATTTAGCTCTCTCAGCCTTATGCCATGCCCTCATACGCTTAGCTTTATTAATTACCTTGGAAATGATGGGGAAATCAGTGGCCTCCAAGATGTTACAAAGTGAAGCAATCAATCCTCATCTAAATTGATCGACCTTCATTGCTTCTATAGGCACTATTTGAGAGCCATATTTGTTGAAACTGTTAAATTCTCGAGCATACTCAGATATAGACATTTCGGGCTTTTGCTTTAGTTTTGAAGAGCACAATTTTGTCTTAAAGAGCACATTTTTATCTTTCTCCTTCAGTTAAGAACACATCGATTAATCTTTGCTTAAACTCAACCTATATAGGAGGGTCATCTTTATACAACCGGTCCTCAATCTCTCTCTGAAACCATTCCTATATGTCCTTCTTGAGTTGTAACCACATTAATTCAATTAACTTTTTGTTAGAGCATGACAATATTTATGCTATCTTATCTAATTCCTTTAAAATTTCTTAAGATCCTCCCCTTCTTCTCCTTTAAATTCAGGGGATTTCATCTTTTTGAAGTCATTCATTGTAACTCCTTCCTCTAGTAACTTTCTTCTTCATACATGACATGGCGCCCTTGATGGAAGAGGAGGAATATTCTTAACTCTTAGAATAGGTGGTGCCATAGATGGCAATGGTGGCAAAGGCATCTCCTACCTTATTCTTACTTCCTCAAGTTGTCACCTTAGCTCTTGATTCTCTTACATTAATGAGTCCATATCTCAAGGTAGTCCTTATTCTCTTGTATCTACTATGCATTATCTCGAGTGTGATGACTCTCTATAATTAGCCCATACGGATGCAACATTAGATGTTGCATCCAAAGCATGACTTTTTGCTTCTTGAGACCTTTATCTCTCTTATTGTTCTATTCTATCACGTAGCATCTAAGCCATAAATTTAGTAATACCTTTCCTTTAGTTCATTTCATATCTATCTTAATATATAAAATATATATAAATCATTTATAATCGCACTAAGTACTATTAAGCATCACCTTATACGTTATAGTATTAACCATATATAAATTTAACAATTTTATATGCATATATCATTAATGATTTCACACATCATTCAACAATTTGTTCACATATATCACAAATCAATTCATTGTCACATATATATCTTTTTATACAGCATAAAATCATACATATCAATTATTGATTCAAATTGTATGAAATCTTAGTCTCTCTCTTTTTATGTTCTTAATAGTTCAAATTTTAACTTATTTACACATTTAGTAGGTGCTTATTTTGTAGTCAATATCCATCAACAAGCTTATAAATGAGTATCCCTTAAGTCATAGAATGAACCTCTGAATTATGAGCAGTACACCAATTTCATGACTGTAACCTATTTTCATGACTATGACCTAAATGGTTGTGATTGAGACCATTTTAAAAGATGAAACATTGAATTAAACTTTAAGATACAGTGTGTTTCACGATCTTAGTTGTGATTGTAATGGACAATGTCGACTGTAACAATCCTTAAGGCATATTCTAACTCTAATAACTAATGAACTTCTCTCTTCAAAACACATGAAAGTAAACATAGTTCATTCCAAACTTTCATACAACCATTACATATTTTATGTATACAAAAAGATCATATACTTGATTAGTTATCCTTCATGTTAAACTATCCATTACATGTACATATATGGCAACTATTTCACCAAGAACCTAATCAAAATCCATCCATTCTTATCCTCATCTTCCCTAATTTCTTAAACTCCTCTCACTATTATTAGCTTCACTTTCTCCAAGGCCCACATATCTACAGGTCATGGATAATATAACATATGCCTCCTAATAAGACATCTTTCCTTAGAATGATCCAATCTACTAGAAGTTACACATAAATGTTTAGGAAATCTTGCAATCATATGTCAAAGAGGCAGAATAAGTTTTACACTTAGGTTTTGATGCATATGGCTTACTTGAGCCAATTACTATTTCATATCTCAAATCATTCTTCTCAAACTTTGCACTTCTTCTCTTACTTAATACACGAAGCACCCTCATTACTTCTTCATATTGTGCTTTCATCCTCACTACCCAAACTGGATCAAGATCCTCCTCTGGATCTATCTCTTCGAGTTTAGGTAAAGAAGTTGAAGCACCATCTGATAATTCCCTTTCTGTAATAGGATTACAAATTTGTGGCATCTACATTTCACAATCAAATAATATGATATGACAATACAATAATGCATGCATAGGTCATAAAGACAAAGTAATAGCCTAATATGTAATGTTAACATGGATCTACATTAACAATGCTATTCAACAATGACAAGGAATCCTATGCTCCATAGTCTAACCTAAAGTTCATACAGCTATTAAGTATAATAAGACCTAAACCTTAAGCACTGATACTAACTCTATCATGACCCAATTTCTAGGTAATGATAGTCCTAGAGCTTAGGAAGACATAAGATCAACCATATATGTTATCAAGTAATGAAGTAGTGAATATGAGTATCATTTTCATGAGGATAGTTTATAAGTACTAGTGCAAATTTCAACTATTGTCTAGTTGATCAAAATGAAGATTAATTAAACTAAGCTAAATTAACTAAGCTAACTTAAGAAAGCAAGTAAATGATATTGATGGAAATAATCTAGGCAAAGCTAATCTAGATATAAATCCCCCTAGTTTCTTATGCACATCAAATAATGGATTAAGTTGGACCCCCACAAGATTAGTCTAGAACCTCTCTCAAGCAATCTAGTCCCTAATTCCTAGGTAAATTCGAAGGAATCTCTTCTCGTCCAAGAACAAATAGGAATAGCATTAATATCAAGGAGTTAAAGCCCAAAGAGCTTTGTAGATCTATCTCAAGCATCTCAATCAACTCTTTATTTCCATGGGTAATCTATCTATATCAAGGTATCTCTACTTGTCCAATATAGAAATAATATCCAATCAACAAGCTAACAATTGCTAATTAGAATAATAAGATTTATCATGAAAATAAAACAACCAAAGATGAAGTGCTTAAAGTTTAAATCCTTCAATCTATACAATCAAAACTAAGGTTTATTACAAATAGACTTAGTTCTTACTAAAATTAAAGAACAAAGATGCAAAAAATAAAAGAGGAAGAAATCTCAAACAGATCTTAAAGGTGTTCTTTGAAATCTTCTCTTCAATCTTCCACATCCACTTCGATCTTAGTCTTTGATTCGATTAAGCCCTCAATATCTCAAGCCTTCAAGCCACTTTCATGACTCTAGGGCTTAGCCAACCTTAGATCTCCAATTTTGCTCGGCGGTGGCTGTAACAACCCACACCCACCCTAGGAATTTTCGTGATAAATTGCTTGAATTAGAATCTATAAGGTTAAGTGTGTGCTTGTGTGAATGTTTGTGATCTAAGTGATTGATGAGTATGTGGCATATTAAATTAATTTTAATATGCATAATATGTGTTGCTGTTGTGAAATAAATGATTTACATGAAGTGCATTTGCATAAAAGAATTTATTTTAAAATAAAATGAATTTTCATGCATAAAATAATTTTATGGGTATTTTTAAAATATTTTTAAATAAACATTTTGAGGGAAATATTACAGAATTAAAAAGAAAAATATTATTTTTATTTCTGAACACTTCAGCTGAAATTTTTAAAGAAAAAGGCCCAATACCCAAAAGCCCACTACACAAAAATGCTCCTAACTTATTTCATTAAGGGTAATAGGGGAAATTCCACTCCAACCCTAATGTATATTCAAATTTTCGGCCAGCAAGGGTTTTCCAGAAGCTACTCCCTCATTCTTTCTATATTCTGGTAGAAAAACCTCTCAAAATAATTCTCTTTACCGAAATATCGAAAACACCTTGCCGTTTTGCGATTTCATGACCGTAATCGTAAGTTTTTAATCTCTTTCGATTTCAAAACTGTTTTCTATGAAATAAATTATGGGAAAATTATTTTGAACTATTTGATTATTGATTTCTACAGATTCAATTCTGTTTGAGTGAATTTTTGGGAGAGAAAATTTATTTTCTATTGAAAACACGATTCTTTCCGCAAGATTTCTCCAAAGGTGAATTCTATAACTTAAAATCACAATTTTATTGCATAGACATCATAAAAGGGGGGGGGGGGTGATTTGTGTTTATTTGCATTCTAAAATGATTTTTGATTTGTTTTGATGAAAAATATTGCATGAAATAATATTTCTGTACATTTATGTGATGATCGAAATGTTTCGAAAAACAAAGGAATTCAAGATTTTCGTGTTAGGATTTGGAAATTTGAAAATTCTATTCTTTCATGAATACATGGCTGCTGATTTGTGTGAATTGGTGTTCTAATGTGATTTTTGTTTTGTTTAGATGAAAAATAATGACTTGAATCATGTGTCTGTTTATCGCTGAAATAAACGAAATGCGCATAAAGCGCAGAAACTCATGATTTTTCACCTAAGCCTTTGAACTTGGAATTTTTTTGTATAAACCTTACCTATGGCTGCCGATTTGTGAGATAATGTGTTCTAAACTAATATTTTCAATGATTGAATGAAAAATAATGGTTTAAACAACCTGTTTGCATATTTCTGAAATGACCAGAAAATACCGAAAACAAGAAAACTCATGTTTTGTGCACTATAATGCAAAAGATTGAATTTTTATATATCAATGGCACCAATAGTGGCTGATTCTTATGGATTTGAGTTCTAAAATGATTTTTGTTATGTTTACATGACAAATCTTGGTTTAAGCCATGTTTTGCATATTTCTGAAATAGACGGAAAACACGAAAAGAAGAAGAATTTGGTTTTCACCTTAAAGATGCATTCGGCCTACATGGACCATTGTGTCCAAATGTTTATAAATTTAATGTGATGTGTTTTGATGATTGTTGACATGTATGTCTGTATAGTAGATGATGAAAATTTCATGTTAATTGAAGGTATGATCCTAGATAAGCTTAAATGTGTTTTGGTATACTTAAGGTATACTTAAGGTATCTTGATATCATATTGTGGTTAGAATGCAAATGTGATTGAAGAATTTGGAACTAGATGTCATGATGACTTGATGATGAATATATGGTTATGAGTTAATGAAGTGAAAGAGATCGTAAGAGTTAAGCATGATGTTTGAAGGATTAATTGTCGAGTTGACATGTATGGAAGTGTAAAGTGAACTAAGATAACTGATAAGTGAATTGATATTGAGGTAATGATAATGTGATGACCTTAAAAAGATATTGATATGATTGCAATGTGTTTTCATGTGAGCCTATAAGGCCTAAGTATGCAAGACTTTTAAGTCAACGCGATATGTGCAAGTGATGAGTACACTTATGAGTGAACTCTAATGTGTATGCTATATGTGTATGGGTAGTTATGGGATAGGAACATCATGAGTAAATAAATACTAAGTATTAAATCAAATATTATGTTAGAGTTTGAGGAGCCTTAGAAGTACAAAAGAGGACTACGAGTACTAGGAGCAAAGGAACCCCAAGGTGAGTAAACCCAATGCTTTTGATACAAGTGTGAATAAACACAATGTTCTTGTTACAAATGTGAACAACATCATGTTGTGCTTTAAGAATGTGATATATTGATATGTGAACCTTTGTGAGCTTTGAAACCCAAGTTCTTTCCATTTTCATTTTATAACATGATTTCTTTGTTAAGCTTGGGTTGCCAAAGGACATTTGGTCCAAAACTATTTTGCTTATTCGATGAGAACATTTTTTGGTGATAAACACCCTAACTTGTGTTCTTTCTGGAACTACACTTTCATTGTATTATTGTTGAAAGCCAAACTACTATTGTTATTGAAATACATGTTTTTGGTTGCCATATGTATATTGTTAATTGTGTTTACCAATAGCTCTAGCTATAGTACCTAAGTATGCAAGACTTTTAAGTCAACGTGATATGTGTAAGTGATGAGTACACCTATGAGTGAACTCTAATGTGTATGCTATATGTACATGGGTAGTTATGGGATAGGAGCATCATGAGTAAATAAATACTAAGTATTAAATCAAATATTATGTTAGAGTTTGAGGAGCTTTAGAAGTGCAAAGGGGAGTAAACACAATGTTCTAGGAGCAAAGGAACCCCAAGGTGAGTAAACACAATGTTCTTGTTACAAATGTAAACAACATTTTGTTGTGCTACAAAAATGTGATATATTATTTTGTGAACCTTTGTGATCTTTAAAACCCAAGATTCTTTCTATTTTTAATTTTTATATATGATTTCTTTATCAAGCTTGGGTTGCCAAAGGACATTTGGTCCAAAACTATTTTGTTGTCCAATGAGAATTTCTTGTGAATTAACACCCTAACTTATATTATTTCCGGAACTACACTTTCATTGTATCATTGTTGAAAGCCAAACTACTATTGATATTGAATTACATGTTATTATTGCCTTATGTGATATTGTTAATCGTATTTACCAATAGCTCTAGCTATGGTACCTTTACCCTTTATGCAGAATCCTCATGCTGATGCGGGTAATCATCAGAACCTGTGCACACGGTCTTAACCCGATTGATAGGGGTAGTGTATCCACCTCAGCTAGAAGGGGTGGTTCTAGCCATGGGGCCTGATCAGCTTCACGCTTTCTATGTGATAGGAATTAGAATTTGGCAAAGGCCACCTCTCCTCTATGTGTTCGAGTGATAGAGCAATAGCCTTCACTCTCTATGTGTTATAAGTGTGATTTCTACAAACTTGCCCAATTGAACCCTTGCTAAATTGCAACTTGATTCATGAGTTATAAACCATGAACTATGTGTATAAGCTATGTGTTTCCTTTTAAAGGAATATGTGATAATGTATGTGCCTTTTTGTTTACTCGTTGAGATCATTTATCTCACCCCTTTTCTTTGTGTGGTTCTAGGTGAGCAAATGTGAGGACGCAAGGTGATGGCTCAAGCATTCTACTTTGCTTGGAGAATTCCTTGTCTAAGTTATCAATAATACTATGTTATGAAGTCTTGTCTTTAGATGCTTCGGGAATGTTGATTGATACTTATCGAGATTTGTGTTACTTCCTTATGGATTTATATGTAATGATTTATTTTAAGTCTTCCTAGTTATGGTATTTATCTAAATGTTTTAAATGAGTTAATAAAAGAGGTTCAGTAAGATCCTAGGCATAATTATTATATGTTAATGGGTTCTATGGGTGTAGGTGACCTTAAGTCTCCCCATGTTCTAGGACCGTCGTATCTCATAAGGTTGGGATGTGACAATGTGTGATGTGATTTATGAGTATGTGGCATGTTAAATTAATTTTGATATGCCTAATATGAATTATTATTGTGAAATAAATAATTTATATGAAGTGCATTAATATAAAATAATTTATTTTCCATAAAATGATTTTTCATGCAAAAAGGCGATTTTTAAGCATAAAATAATTTTATGAGTATTTTTAAATAAATGTTTTAGGAAAAATTTTAATGAAAATACTAAGAAAGATATTTTTATTTTAATTGCCTATGATCAGCCCTAAATTAATTAAAAAGCCCAAATACCCAAAAGCCCACTACACCAAAATACTCCTAACCTACCTCATTAAGGGTAAACTTAGAAATTACGCTCCAAACCCTAGTATTTAATGTAAAATTTTGCCAGACCATATTTGCAGTAGCCACCATTCTATTTTTGTATATTTTGATAGAAAAATTCTGTTAAAACAATTCTCTCTACCAAAATTAGGAAAACACCTTTCAACTTTGCAATTTCTTGACTGTAATCGTAAGTTTTTCTTTCCTTTCAATTTATTATCTGATTTCTATGAAATAAATTATGGGAAAAATACTTTGAACTGGTTATTTACTGATTTTTGTGGATTTAATTCAGTTTGGGTGAATTCTTGAAAGAGAAATTAATTTCTCTATCGAAATCACCAACCTCTCTACGCAATTTTTCCAAAGGTGAATCTTATAAATCAAAAATTGAAATTTTCAAACATAAATTCATTAAGGGGGCAGCTACTACATATTTAGATTCTAAACTAATTTTTTATATGTTTAGATGAAAAATATTGAATTAAAACATATTTTTGCATATTACTGTAATGACCAAAAAGTTTCAGAAAATAAGGAAATTCAAGGTTTTTGCACTAGAAATTAAAAGTTGGAAAATTTTATAATTTCATGTGTATATGGCTGCTAAATTGAGTATGATGGAGTTTTAAATTGATATTTTTTTGTTTAGATGTAAAATAATGATTTAAATCATGTGTTTATATATTACTGCAATGAATGAAAAGCGCAGAAAACGTGAAAACTCATGATTTTTATCCTAAACCTTAAAAATTGGAATTTCATGTATAATTATGATCTATGGCTGCTGATTCATACATATGGATATGCTAAACTAATATTTGCTATGATTGAATGAAAAATAATGGTTTAAAACACAAGTTTATATATTATTGTAATGACCGAAAAATACCGAAAACAAGAAAGGTTCATGGTTTTGTATCCTAAAACCTAAAATTGGGATTTTCATGTATATGTCACACCTATTGTTGCTAATTCATATAGAATGATGTTCTAAAATAATTTTTGTTTTGATTACATGAAAAATCTTGGTTCAAACCATATTTTTGCATATTACTGTAATAAACAAAAAGTGCGAAAGGTAAGAAAATTTATGTTTTACCATGAATAAGGCATTTGGGCTACTTAGGAATTTTTATTCCAATGTTTATAATTTTTATGTAATGTATTTTAATTATTATTGACATGTATGTATGAATGATAAATGGTTAAATTACATGTTGGTTGAAGGATTGATTCTAGATAAGACTAGAGGCAATTTGGTATACTTAAGGTATCTTAACCTTATGTTGTGATTAGAACATAGATATGACTGGGTGATAAGGAAATAGGTTTTATGATGAGTTAATAATGAATTAATGATCTTGAATTGATGAAGAGATTGATTGAAGAAATTGGTCATAAGAGATAGGCATGACACTTGAAAGGCTATTGATAAGTTGACATATATGGAAGTGTACAAGACTTTTAAAGTTAATATGTTATGTGCAAGTGATGAGTGCATATTTATGTGCAACTCTAAGTATATGTAAATGTTATATGTGCATAGGGTAGTTATGGGATAGGATAGCATCATGATTAAATAAATACTAAGTAATGAATTAATATTATGTTAGAGCTTGAGGAGCTTTAAAGGTTCAAAAGGACTATGTGTACTAGGAGCGAAAAACCCACAAGGTGGGTAAAGACTGTATTCATGTTGTAAGTGTAAGTAACATTATGTTATGTTACAAATATATGATACCATGTTATGTGAGCCTTTGAGATCTTGAAACCCAAGTTCATCCTATCCTCAAATATGATTAAGTGATTTCTTTGTAAAGTTTAGGTTGCCAAAGGACAATTGGTCCAAAAACCATTTTTTTATCCAATGATAATTCCTTATGACCATTGCCCTAACTTATATTCTTCCTAGAACTACATTATTTTTGTATCTTTTGCTCAAAAGTTAAATTGCCATTGTTATTATGATACATGTTATTGATGCCTTAAATGTTATTATTGTATGTGAATACCAACAGCTCTAGCTATGGTACCTTTAACCCTTTATGCAAGAGTCCTTATGCCGATGTGGGAAATCATCAAAATCTATGCACACGATCTTAACACAATGGATAGGGGTATTGTATCTACCTCAGCTAGAAAGGGGTGGTTCTAACCACGGTACTTGATCAGCTTCACTCCTTCAAAGTGATAGGAGTTGCAATTTGGTTTGATGCCACCTCTCCTCTAGTGTTCGAGTGATAAAGCAATAACCTTCACTCTCTAAGTGTTATAAGTGTGATTTCTGCAAACTTGTTAAATTGAACCCTTGCTAAATTGTAACTTGATTCACAAATTGAAAATCATGAACTATGTGTATAAGTTATGAGTTTCCTTTTCAAAGGAATACGTGTTAATGTATGTGCCTTATCGTTTACTCATTGAGATCATCTATCTCACCCCTTTTTCCTTTTGTGTGGTTCCAGGTGAGCAAATGTGAGGAAGCAAGATGATGGCTCAAGCATTATACTTCACTTGGGGATTCCTTATCAAATTCAGTAATAATACCATGCTATGAAGTGTTGTCATTAGATGCTCTGGGAATATTTATTTTTGATGTTTATTTTGAGATATTACTTATTAAGGTTTTTGAGTAAATTATGAATATTATTTCCTTATGGATTATATGTGAAGTGTCTAATTACTGTCTTCCATAATTAAAGGTTTTCATATAATGTTTTAAATGAGTTATTGTATAAGGTTTGGTACGATCCTAGGCATGATTGGTATATGTGTATGTGGGTTCTATGAGTATGCGTAACCTTATGTCTCCTCGTGTTTTAGGACCGTCATATCTCTAAAGTTGGGATGTGACAACCTTGTGGCAGGCTACTGAAACTCTTCAATTATGCTTCTTAAGTCATGGCCAAAGCCATGAGCGTGGCTCACCTCGTGGTAGGCTATTACCTCTGATTCCTTAAGCCACACCCAACCCTACGGGTGTGGCTCTAGGTGTGGGACAGGAATGATGTTCAATACTTTGCCTGTTTTCTTCCATTTTAGCCCCTTGGCTTCGTAGTTTCTTGATAAATTGGTCCATAGCTCCTAAAAACATAAAAGAACTCTGAAAAGACACTAAACAAACAAATCAAACTCAATTTAAAGATAAAATACATTAAGAATAAGGGGTAAAATGTAGTTAATTAAACACTTATCAAGGAGACATAAGGTCACTTAAACTTATAGAACCCCATTGAACTTATCATTATTTAGCATATTCCATCTTGTATCTTATCCCAAGATCGGAACCCATTTACTCTTTGCCATTTTTCATTATTGCATTATCCATTTACTTATAACCAATACACATTAATGCCATTCCATAACCGTTGTTTGGAGTATCATTCTCCAATATTAATAAATACTATCCATACACTTCTTACTTTTTACCATAAATATGTATATAACAATTACCACTATTTGTTTATAATACTTTTCAATTCAATACATTTTAGTACTAAACCTTCAAACACTATGGAGCTTTAGATTGATTGTCCTCAGAGTAACATAGCAAAACCCAAAACATGAAAATTTAGCAAAGCAATTCCTAAGCATAGAGGCATAGCTCAGAATTTAACTTGCTATTAAGTCACCTTGACCTAAAAATTTTAAACAACAATGAAATGAGACAAGCTCAGTGAGTACATAATAATATAACATATTATAAAGGCAATTTAAGAGATTTAGTTTAGATAGATTCAACATGGTAAGAGAGTGATGTTAATCAAAATTGATCATTTTAAATTAAGTATACATTTTAGCAGAAATTATAATGTTTTATAAGCGAAAAGCTTCCCACACATAAATATTAAAGAGTGGCAGCCTAAGCCTTGCTCACTCGTATGCATCACACTATGTAAAACTAATCAAGTCTTGTAGTTAGGGGTTCCCCCCTAACATATGTTAAGTACTCTTTCCCCACTCATTGGCTTATACGAAGTGCATGAGGTCTAGTGTATTTCCTCACACCAGAGAGGATTTCTGCTTAATCATGGGTACCAATAAGAGACACATACAAGGTTTATATTAAGAATTCAATTGAATGGCCTATTAATGTTTTTTATCATTGGTCACAATATAGGACCAATGTAGAAGATTCATAATGGTCAATGTCGTATAAGAAGGATATGGGATTTCAAGGGTTTTAACAACCAATAGGCAACATATGTGCAACATCAAATCAAGATATGAGTCAATAGATGGTAATTCAGACATAAGTTGCATACAAGAATGGCTCAATCATATTACATTATTAAGTACTTGCCTTCAACTCCTTTACTCCTATTAGTGTTCACTCTTGATTATAATAGTGTCCTTCATGGTCTTGAGCAATATTCTTGCCCTTGCCTTGAGGTTTTAGACCCATGCTATTTTAATTACATATCAATTAGTAACTTGTAATGCCACCAATCATAACTTATATATCTTATACTAGTTTTATTATTATCATTTCAACTCACAATAGAGGTATATTAATAATTTTATATTTATACCTACTCTCATTTCTGATCATTCATATGCTTATGTCATAACCCACTTGTTAAGTCGTGATGATCCTAAGGCATAAAAAGACATAAAGTCACCTAAACCCATAGAACCCCATTTAACTTATTATTCTTTATCATCTATCGTGTTGAACCTTATTCCAAGATCAGAACCCAATTGCCCTTTTTCTTTATTTCCAACTACCATTCTATCATTTTACATATAATCAAATGCTTAGTAATATCATTATATTATTCATCTCATTTTACATATGTTCATTACTTATTATACTAACACAAATATAATTTATAGTATGGTTCACAGTACATATAAACCTCATAACACAATAGCACTAAACCTTCAGTAACTATGGAGCTCTAAGACAATGTTCTTCATAATCATTTAACCCAAATTCATTCACTCAAAATTAGCAAAGCTTAGAATTTACCTTATTGACTTGTCAACTGACCTGAAAAATTTAAACAACTAAGGAATGAGACAAAGCTCTGTGAGTGCATAATAATACAATATATAGTGATTATAAAGATCATTATAGGATGGGCTTATTATGGCAATGGAGTGATGTTAATCAAAATTGTTATTATGGATCAATTTCTCATTTAAGATAGAAACAATATCTTTAGCAAAAATAGTAATCTCTTGAAAGCAAAATGCTTCCCACTCATATAAATTAAAAAGTGGCAGCCCAAGCCTTACTTACTCATATGCATTACATTACGCAAGACTAATAAGGTCTTATGATTAGTTTTTCCCCTTAATAGAGGTTGGGTACTCTCACCCTACCTATGGGCTTATACCAAGTGCATAAGGTTTGATATATTATCCCACATCATAAGGGTATTTTTTCTTATCAATAAGCATCAATAGAAAGTTTCATATAAAATTCACAAAAGGAAATTCAATGGAATATATTCCAATACAAGAATAACTTTTATCAAAGGTCACATTATGAAATCAATATTCAATAGCTCATAACAGACAAATGCTATAAAGAAATATCATATCCAAACACAATATTCGATTGGCAATTCATGTTCAATAAGACAATGGAATATCCAAATAGAGGACAATTTGATCAATAGTGGTTCAAGGAACAGCGCACATATCATATTATATTATTAAGTACTTACCTTGGACTCCTTTGCTCCTATTTTTATTTAACCTTGATGCTAGTGGTTCTCTTTGCACTCTTGGACCTACATATTTGCATTTCAATTACACATTAATCACTTCTTTGTTATGTCATTAGTTTAAATTTAGCTTAACTTGTTAATACTTCTATCTTGTTGATTGTAGTACTAACTTATTACTTTTGAGGTTAAGACACACTACACATATTCTTGTTACTAATTTTAACACTTTCCTTAGTTGTTTTCCAAATAGCCAAATATATTCATCTAAGGATAGATAATTCATTTCCTCCCAATTTCACATTTCAATTTCACATTACTCAATTAGAATCAATTTAAACAATTTCCAATATTCAATGGAACTAATTCCACTTTCACTTTCCAATCCCATAAATGAACCTAACTCATTAAATTTTAAGAAAATTATTTCTATCATTGAATTTTGAAATTAACTTCATACCAATTATTTTACACCATTTTTAAGCTTAATTATCCCTCAATTCAATGAATTCAAGTTAAAATCTCAAAATCCCAAAATTGGTCTATAAACCCTAGAATTTTAGGAAAACCATCAATTTCGTATCAAACTTCAAATTGGTCATAGATTCATCAAATTAATAATTAAGCAATCAATTCCCATCAATTAATTGAGGTTGAATCACTTTAATTCATAAAACCCCAATTCTTCCAACTTTGGGTAAATTTGGGGAAAACCTATAATTCATTTTCAAATCTTCAAATTGATCACAGCTATATGAAATTGGCGTGATAATGATTCTATATAATCAATCAAACATTAAAGACAAGATTAGAACACAAAGTTTCTCTTTTAGCTAAGTTGATTCTTCAAAGTTATGAAGTTTTGAAATATGTCTCCATAATTCAATTTAATACTTCCAAAGTAAAATTTATTAGATATGATCAAATCCTCACCATTCGAAAATTTATTTAACAAAATTAGAACAAAGAAATGAGAAGATGAGCTTAATTTCTTACCTTGGAAAAACCTAGATTTTGAGCTTCTATGTTGATGCTAATATGGAGAGGATTTTCTTTTATTGCTGTGAAATTTTGATATAGAGATTGGCAAATGATGTTCATAACATAAATTTACATTTATATATGATATGTTGAATGGTGAGGACTTGATCATATCTAATTTAATGGCTAAGATTCAATCACAATGGATGGCTATGATCTAATTAAATTATATGGCTAGGATCTTATCTAAGTTCATGATGCTCATCATATGGTGTGGACTTTGTTGTAGGAAAAGTGAAAATTCAAGTCAAAGAAGGATTTAACATAGTAAAAAATGATGGCTTCCAAGTCAAATTTAATGGCTAAATCTTCCAACATCACACTTAACATTGGTTAACTATTTTTAACTCTAGTTAAATGTATATTCACCTATTCATGGTCCTTGTGGGCCAGCCATTCTAATGGGCTTAAGCCTTGGGGTCCAAAAGCCCATTAACAAATCCATATATACACATTTCATTCTTAGTAATTTACTAAATTTTTCATTTCTCTATACATATTTCTTCCTTCTAATATCACTACACACTCTAGACATTGCTAGATAAATTCTATACACTATAATACACATTTACTAGCCTTTGAATAGCATTGTTCAAGTAAGTGAATTGTGTAGGCTCACTAGGTCAAACTGAGTTTGACTTTTATTGTATTATTATAACTTTGATTGAAATCAACTTCTCATGTTACTATTATTATCTCGCAATGACTTAGGAGATGTTAATGCCCCTTTACTAGCACTTTAGATTCACATTTCAAATATATAATTAACGTAGTCACATTAAGTCAAACTCAG
>CANTUT010000190.1:910000-919644 GCA_947687605.1 Reutealis trisperma
AAGAGAAGATAATATCCAAAATTCAAATTCTTCTCTTCCTCCAGGCAGCCCTATTTAAAATAACAAAATTTCTTCTTTTGTTTCTACTTTCCTAAAATAACTTAGGGCTAAAAATCTTTTAAAATCTCGGATAATCTTCAATATCTACTCAGAGGTGATGCTATGAGGCGTTGGGGAAGGCAGCTGGGCACTGGAGACTGGTGGACTATAGGAAGCAAGCTACTGCGAGGAGCTGGAGAGCTGCTGCGGATGCTGAGGAGCTTGGGGGCTACAAGAAGCAAGCTGCTATGTCGCACTAGGCCTTGTTATATAGCGCTAGGCTGCTGCTGGGCTTGGCTACAGCTCAATGGCACTCCACCTGCCGTGCAACATTTTGCCAAATTTTTTGTCTTCACTCTAAACTTTTGTTTCTTTAATTATTTAATGCAACTAAAAACAACTTTAAAAACACATTAAAAATATCATAAAATAAACTATAAATTAACAATTAAAAGAACCAAAAATAAGATAAAACTATGAAAAAACACATTTTTCTTAGCTATTCCACCACTAGCAAAGCTTATAAAGTCTTTAATAAGAAATCTTTAATGGTTGAAAAGTCTATAAATGTTATGTTTGATGAGTCTAGTAAGCTTGATCTAGGGAAAAGTAGTGTCCTTGTTGACTTATAGGTGAATTTAAACTTGGATTTGATCAAAATGACAATCTAAAGGAAGTGAATGAATAAATTCAATAAGATCATGAAACTTCACCACAACACAAGAGGATGATATTCAATAACTTCCAAAGGAGTGGAGATTCGCAAATAATCATCCAAAAGAGCTTATCATTGGTGAACCTTTAAAAAGTGTAAGTACTATATCTCAATTTAAAGTCTTAGATAATAATCTTGCTTTTATTTCTCCCATTAAACCAAAGACTATTGATGAAGCTCTTATTGATGATTGCTAAGTGATTTCTATGCAAGAGGAACTCAACCAATTTGAGAGAAATAAAGTATGGGAACTTATTCTTAGACTTAAGGATTATCCCATTATTGGATGTAAATGGGTTTATAGAGACAAGTTAGATGATCATGGTTTCATCACTAGAAATAAAGCTAGATTGGTTGCTAATGGGTACAACTAAGAAGAAGGTATAAACTGTGATGAAACCTATGCTCTGGTAGCAAGGTTAAAGGCTATTAGAATCTTACTTGCATATGTATGTCATATGGACTTCAAACTTTTCAAATGGACGTCAAAAGTGCATTCTTAAATGGATTTATTAAGGAGGAAGTTTATGTTGAGCAACCTCCCAGTTTTGAGCACCATGAATTTCCAAATCATGTTTTAAAATTAAATAAAGCCTCTTAGAGCTTAGTATGAAAGGGTTAGTTCATTTCTTTTACAAAATAATTTTATTAAAGGCAAGGTTCACACCATACTTTTTATTAAAAAGTACAATCATGAAACACTTATTATTCAATTTTATGTTGATGATATTTCATTTGGTACCAATAATAAAAATCCTTGCAAAGAGTTTGCTAAGTGTATGACAAGGGAATTTGAGATGAGCATGATGGATGAGCTCAAGTTCTTCTTTAGTCTACAAATCAAACAATGCAAAGATGGAATTTTCATCAACTAATCCAAGTACGCCAAAGAATATTGAAGAAATTTGGAATGGATAGTTGCAAGAGTAGCAAAATTGCAGTGAGCACATCAATAAAAGTGAACAACAATGATATGGGTAAGCCTATAGATGAGAAGAAATATAGAGGTATAATTCGCTCACTTCTTTATCTTTCAGCATCTAGGTCTGATATTATGTATAGTATTTGCTTGTGTGCTAGATTTCAATCTTGCCCTAAAGAATCACATTTGCAGGTAATAAAAAGAATTTGAAATATTTGCATGGTACTTTGCATTTAGGTTTATGGTATTATAGGAATACATCTTTTAATAATGTTGGATTTTCATATGCAAACTATGTTGGTAGTTTATTAGATAAAAAGAGCAATTTCAGGACTTGTCATTTTATTGGTGAATATTTAGTTTCTTGGTTCAGTAAGAAACAAGTTTCAGTTGCCTTGTCTACCGCCAAAGTGGAATATAGTGGCGAGTTGTCATTACATTCAAATTCTTTAGGTGAAACAACAACTCAAGGACTATGGTTAAGTACTTGATCACATTCCCATCAAATGTGATAATACTAGTATAATAAATCTTTTAAAAAGCCTCATCTAACATTCAAGAAGTAAGCATACAGATATTAGGCATCACTTTTTAAGAGATTAAGTGCAAAATGGTGATGTTGTATTAGAATTTATTAATACAACAAATCAACTTGCTAATATTTTCACAAAATCTCTTAATGAAGAAAGATTGAATTTAATCAAAAGGGAGCTTAAGATGCTTGATGTGAGGTCTATGACATAAATTTTTTTTCCTTTTCATGCATTTTTATCTCATTTTAGCATTTATGCACTTTATTGAATTGGAATAAATTTTTATCTTAATGAATTGATATACAAAACTTGGATGTTTGGTTGATTTTGTTTAAATGATTGTGATTTTCATATGAGTGATCCATGTGTATATTAATTTTCTATATTTATCTAATTAAAATTATTTTATTCTAATCTATTTTGATCCTACAATAGAATGCCAATTGTATTGCATAATTTTTTTAATATTTTAACATAAAAATTTTGAAAGACCTATAAATCGTTGTTGCAATTTGATTTTGCAAGCGTGACTTTTAAAAATTTCTATTATTTTTTAGAGAACAGCAAATAGTGATCACAAATTAATATCAAAGATATGATTTTGAAAAATTCAAATTTCATAGTTGCAACTTCATTTAAACACAATTTGCAATTCTAAAAGAAGAATATAACCATTGTAAAATGGTCATATTTTGCAATTAATGCAATAGCCTTTTTTGCCCATTTTCCTACTTCTTCATGCCTATAAATACCTTTTTTTTTTTCAACACTTATTTTACAATCATCTTAACTCTCTCGATAGTCATTTGCTCTCAATTTTGCTTACACACATTCATTCTTTTCATCTTTTTCTATATATTTTCTACTTTTCTCCTCTAATTTTCTATTAGAATTGCCTCTAAAAGTAGACCATCAAAGGGAAAGGAACCCATGGTCTTTGAAACTCCTTAACCTTCCCCTCTTGATCTCATGAAAGGAATCACAGAAAGAAAAAGAGACTTTCAAGAAAATTAAAGATAAAATTGTTCTTGTAAACAAAGTGCTTAATTTGTTTGCCTTGAGAACATTAGGTATTGAACAAGATATTTTTGCTTACTTGGATGATCTTCAATGGAGAAATTTTATTTTTGTGAGTGAAGATGGATTTAAGGAGCTCACCAAGGAATTCTTTGCTACCTTTGTTCTTCACAAGAAATTATCTCACTATCTAGGGCACTATGGGATAACATTTAGCATCTTTGGGAAAAACTATGGTTTGCAATTAAAAGAAATGAAGAAAAACTAATGTTTACAATTAAAAGAAGTGGCTAATATTTTTGGTCTTTAAACCAATAGAGCTTTCATTTTGTATAATTTTGAAATGAGCTACAATGACTTTTGGCATAAACTCTCAATTGAAAGAAGGTATGATGCCAAAAACTCCCTAGCCAAATACTTCAAAACCCTCATTTTTTGGATTCTTCATCAAATTATCACCCTTTCCATCAATGCAAAAAGGGATGGCAATGAGAAAATTACTCCTCCTTAAGAAAAAAGAAATCCACACTGCTAAGTTCCTCATTGACCATCTAGCTAAAACACCTAAGGCATTAATTCTTCTTTCTTTCCATATTTCTCATATTGCTAAGCATGTGGAGCACTCACCCTGCAAACCAAAGCATTACTGAAAACCCCTCTCAAGCCCTCCTCTTCTATAATCAACTTGGAGTACATGATTTACTCCAAGTGTCTAAAGGAGAAAAATGAAACTTGTGAATAAATCTTTGGAGAAGTAAAAGTTCAAGAGCAATCTAGGAATAGACCTAGGGTGGTGGTCCAAGGTGAGTCAAGTCAACCTCTTAAGGAAAGTAATCAAAGAGCTCAAAATACCCAAACCTCTTCCCAAGCCATCTTTCTCCATCTAAGATTGACAAGATGTTTAGTAATATTATGAGAAGACTCAATCTTTTGGCCATATTCATCATGATATCTATGATATCCAAGGAAAGATGGGCTTCATCAATGCAATCTAAATGAATGAGAATCTAATGAAGAGGAAGAAGAACAAGAGGAATAGGAAGAGGAATATGAATCTTACATTTAGACCTTTAGGAATTTTTTTTTTCATTTTCTCCTTATATTTAATTTTTTTCATATTTTTTATGCATTCACTTTTAGGAATATATTAGCAAGATTAATGGTGATTGTACTTAATTTTTTTTTAATGAATGCAATTCTCTTTTCTTATTCATTGAATTCTTGTCATTTTCATTTCGATGATTAACTTCTCTATTTATTACTTGTTTCTTAACCATCTTTTTGATCTTGCCAAAAGGGGAAAAGGAATTTGACATATGTATATCCAATTTCACTTTAAAATCTTAAGTATTTTTTGAAAACTTAAGGAAGATTTTAACAAATACATGAATTAGGTGAGTTAATTGTTAAACAAACTTGTAGTCTCATAATTTTTCATTTTTTTTTACATCAAATTCAATTTAATTGTCAAAATAAAAAAAAAAAAGGAAGATTGTTGACCTAAGTTAGTTCACAACTTAGTCAATCTCTATTTTGATTATGACAATTAAATTGAAGTATCTAATGTTTACATCTAATGTTTATTTTATAGGAAAAATGCTTAGGAAAGATTGCAAATTTGAAGATACTAAAAAATTCACTAAGTGTAGGAAATAGTCTTGTAAATCACACCCTCTATAGCATATCATTCTAATTTCATGACCGCAACACCATAAATCACAATCGTGATTAATTTCAAACAAAAGGACATGAGACACAGTAGCATTGTTAGGGAGAATCATAGCCACAATATTTGGATGCAAAAGGTTGATCGCAACTGCGATATTAATAGATACATGAAACTATTCCAACCGATAGTTCAGTGATCTTTGAAAAGCTGCCACATGTCACTAGCCATTGGGAAATATGAAGATCATGACTATGATTTGGGATATGACCACGATTTGGCTCTAAACTGCATTTAATGTAGATTTTGTAGTTGTTGTAAAAGATTTGGTTGTGATTGTCAATGTAATGGTTATTTGGTGGTATAAGCAATAATAACCTATCTAAAGGCTCTCATTAAAGTTGATCTAACTTTGATTGTGGCCAAACTATTGCAATTTAATTTCTCAATCCAAAACTCATTTATTTCTACTTTATATTTATTATAGAGCGTTGATTGCTTAATATGGTTATGGGTGAACCTGAAAACTCTTGTTAGGTTGTCAGTTAGCCTTTGTTAAACTCTTGTATAGATTTGAATGTAAGCCTTTCAAAAAAAAAATATTTGTAAGGGAAAACTACATTGTATTTTTATAGCAATAATGAGATACCTAATTGAGATTAGGAGTGGATCTAGAGTTAGTTAATACTCAAACCACTATAAATCTTGAGTGTTTTATCTCTTTACTCTTATATCTTCTTTAAATTTTGAATTACCTACCAATTCAACCCTTTTCTTAGTGCATAAGGGACAATTATATACATATACATACATACATATAAATATGTGTGTGTGTATGGGTGGGTATGTGTGTATGTGTGTAATATCTATATATGTTTTGTTTACCCAATAAATGAATATATGAATATATGGAATAGCAGCCACATGGTAATCTTAGGTCTTGTATTCCTACACCAAAATAACCTAATTAAAATGAATTTTATATATTCATTATATATCTCTAAGAATTATGAGATAAAACCTTTTATTTATAAACATGAAATTCAAAAAAAAAAATGGAAGTATCATTAAAGAAAATAAGAGTCATAAGTGTCACATCCCAACCTTATGAGATACGACGGTCCTAGAACACGGGGAGACATAAGGTCACCCACGCCCGTAGAACCCATTAACATATATCAATCATGCCTAGGATCTTACCGAACCTCTTTCATTAACTCATTTGAAACATTTAGATAAATACCATAATTTGCAGAAGACTTAAAGTAAATCATTACATATAAATTCCATAAGGAAAATAATATAAATCTCTATAAGTATCAATTAACATTCCTGGAGCATCTAAAGACAAGACTTCATAACATAGTATTATTGATAACTCGGACAAGGAATTCCCCAAGCGAAGTAGGATTCTAGACCCATCACCTTGCCTCCTCACATTTGCTTACCTGGAACCACACAAGGAAAATGGGTGAGATAGATGATCTCAATGAGTAAACAAAAAGGGCTCATACATTATCACATATTCCTTTGAAAGAAAACACATAGCTTATACACATAGTTCATGGTTTATAACTCATGAATCAGGTTGCAATTTAAGCAAGGTTCAATTTAGCAAGTTTTGCAGAAATCACACTTATAACACTTATAGAGTGGAGACACTGCTCAATCCACTTTAAACACATCGAGGAGAGGTGACCTTTGCCAAATTCCAACTCCCATCACTTGTAAAGCGTGAAGCTGATCAAGCTCCACGGCTAGAACCGCCCCTTCTAGCTGAGGTGGATACACTACCCCTATCCATCGGGTTAAGACCATGTGCACAGGTTTCGATGATTACCCGCATCGGCACGAGGATTCTGCATAAAAGGTAAAGGTACCATAACTAGAGCTATTGGTAACACAATTAACAATATCACATATGGCATCAATAACATGTATTTCAATAACAATAGTAGTTTGGCTTTCAACAATAACACAATGAAAGTGTAGTTCCAGAAAGAATACAAGTTAGGGTGTTTATCACAAAAAAATTATCATTGGATAAGCAAAATAGTTTTGGACCAAATGTCCTTTGGCAACCCAAGCTTAACAAAGAAATCATGTTATAAAATGAAAACGGAAAGAACTTGGGTTTCAAAGCTCACAAAGGTTCACATATCAATATATCACATTTTTAAAGCACAATATGATGTTGTTCACATTTGTAACAAGAACATTGCATTTATTCACACTTGTATCAAAAGCATTGGGTTTACTCACCTTGGGGTTCCTTTGCTCTTAATACTCATAGTCCCCTTTGCACTTCTAAGGCTCCTCAAACACTAACATAATATTTGATTTAATACTTAGTATTTATTTACTCATGATGTTCCTATCCCATAACTACCCATACACATATAGCATACACATTAGAGTTCACTCATAGGTGTACTCATCACTTGCACATATCACGTTGACTTAAGAGTCTTGCATACTTAAGCCTTATAGGCTCATATGAAAACACATAGCAATCATATCAATACCTTTTTAAGGTCATCACATTATCATTACCTTAATATCAATTCACTTATCAATTATCTTAGTTCACTTTACACTTTCATACATGTCAACTTGACAATTAATCCTTCAATCATCATGCTTAACTCTTATGATCTCTTTCACTTCATTAACTCATAACCATATACCTATCATCAAGTCATCATGACATCTAGTTCCAAATTCCTCAATCACATTTGCTTTCTAACCACAATATGATATCAAGATACCTTAAGTATACCTTAAGTATACCAAAACACATTTAAGCTTATCTAGGATCATACCTTCAATAAACATGCAATTTTCATCATCTACTATACATACATACATGTCAACAATCATCAAAACACATCACATTAAATTTATAAACATTTGGACACAATGGTTCATGTAGGCCGAATGCATCTTTAAGGTAAAAACCAAATTCTTCTTCTTTTCGTGTTTTCCGTCTATTTCAGAAATATGTAAAAACATTATTTAAACTAAGATTTTTCATGTAAACATAACAAAAATCATTTTAGAACTCAAATCCATAAGAATCAGCCACTATTGGTGCCATTGATATATAAAAATTCAATCTTTTGCATTATAGTGCACAAAACATGAGTTTTCTTGTTTTCGGTATTTTTCGGTCATTTCAGAAATATGCAAACAGGTTGTTTAATCCATTATTTTTCATTCAATCATTGAAAATCTTAGTTTAGAACACATTATCACACAAATCGGCAGCCATAGGAAAGGTTTATACAAAAAAAATTCCAAGTTCAAAGGCTTAAGTGAAAAATCATGAGTTTCCGCGCTTTCCGCGCATTTCGTTTATTTCAGCGATAAACAGACACATGATTCAAGTCATTATTTTTCATCTAAACAAATCAAATATCACATTAGAACACCAATTCACACAAATCAGCAGCCATGTATTCATGAAAGAATAGAATTTTCCAATTTCCAAATCCTAACATGAAAACCTTGAATTCCTTTATTTTTCGAAACTTTTCGGTCATCACATAAATATACAGAAATATTATTTCATGCAATATTTTTCATCAAAACAAATAAAAAATCAGTTTAGAATGCAAATAAACACAAATTGCCATCCCCCCCCTCCCCCCCCCCCCCCCCCCCCCTTTATGATGTCTATGCAATAAAATTGTGATTTTAAGTTATAGAATTCACCTTTCGAGAAATCTTGCGGAAAGAATAGTGTTTTCGATAGAAAATAAATTTTCTCTCCCAAAAATTCACTCAAACAGAATTTAATATATAGAAATCAGTAATCAAATAGTTCAAAATAATTTTCCTATAATTTATTTCATAGAAAACAGTTTAGAAATCGAAAGAGATTAAAAACTTACGATTACGGTCACAAAATCGCGAAACGGTAAGGTGTTTTTGATATTTCGGTAGGGAGAATTATTTTGAGAGGTTTTTCTGCCAGAATACAGAAAGAATGAGGGAGTGGCTACTGGAAAACCCTTGCTGGCTGAAAATTTGAATATATATTAGGGTTGGAGTGGAATTTCCACTATTACCCTTAATGAAATAAGTTAGGAGCATTTTTGTGTAGTGGGCTTTTGGGTATTGGGCCTTTTTCTTTAAAATTTCAGCTGAAGTGTTAAAAAATAGAAATAATATTTTTCTTTTTAAATTCTGGAATATTTCCCTCAAAAATATTTATTTAAAAATATTTTAAAAATACCCATAAAATTATTTTATGCTAAAAATTGTTTTATGTATGAAAATTCATTTTATTTTAAAATAAATTCTTTTATGCAAATGTACTTCATTTAAATCATTTATTTCACAATAGCAATGCATATTAGGCATATTAAAATTAATTTAATATGCCACATACTCATCAATCACTTAGATCACAAACATTCACACAAGCACACACTTAACCTTATAGATTCTAATTCAAGCAATTTATCACAAAAATTTCCTAGGGTGGGTGTGGGTTGTTACAGTAAGTATATATAAAAAAAGTAACAAATTACAGCTTGATCTCAACCATTTCAAAAAGAAAACAACAATTTAAGAAACTTTAACTATAAATAAAAAATAAACATTTGCAGGGGTTGGTGGACTGAATACACTATAAAAAAAACCAACATAGATACAGGAGATTCACAGGGCATATGAAACTCAAGTGTGTTGAGAGCTTTAATCCAAAACACCTCACACTTTTCATAAACTTGGAGAAAGAAAAAATAA
>CANTUT010000192.1:2500-5000 GCA_947687605.1 Reutealis trisperma
CCTTGCTAAAGTGTAACTTGATTCATGAATTATAAATCATGAACTATGTGTATAAGCTATATGTTTCCTTTCCAAAGAAATATGTGATAATGTATATGCCTTATCATTTACTCATTGAGATCATCTATCTCACCCCTTTTTCCTTGTATGGTTCCAGGTGAGCAAATGTGAGGAGGCAAGGTGATGGCTCAAGAATTCTACTTCGCTTGGGGGATTCCTTGTCCAAGTTATGAATAATACTAATCTATGAAGTTTTATCATTAGAGGCTCCGGGAATGTTGATTGATACTTTTTTGAGATATATTATTTTCCTTATGGATTTTATATGTAATGCTTAATTATAGACTTCTACAAATTAAAGGTATTCATCTTAATATTTTAAATGAGTTATTGTAAGAGGTTCGGTATGATCCTAGGCATGATTTGTTTATGTGTAAGTGGATTCTACAGGCGTGGGTGACCTTATGTGTCCCATGTTCTAGGACTGTCATATCTCTAAGGTTGGGATGTGATAAGAATGAAAATCCTCTGAACTTGATATTGGCCATAGGAGCAAGAAGGATGTTAAGGAAAGGATGCCAAGTGTACCTAGCCCATATAATCGATACTGACAAGGAGGCCGCCATTTGAGACAAAAGCATTCCAGTGGTAAAGGAATTCATGGACGTCTTTCTAAAAGATTTACCTGGATTACTTCCTGACCATGAAATTAAGTTCAACATTGAACTTTTGCCTGAAATGTAGCCTATAATGAGCATCAATTTTATCCTTATGCAAACGAGCTGGATATGGCACTCGAGGCTGATACTCCTTTACTGTCAGGGTAGGCTCTTGTGTTGCTTTTTTTTCTCTCTTTCTCCACTGCTACCTTCTCCCACTCTGTAACTTCCTTTTCAACTTCTTTATCATTGGCACCCTGTGCCTCTTCCCTAACCACTTCTTCTTGGTTTTTCTTAATAGCCCCCTCAACTTGCTTGCCACTCCTTAGAATGATTGCTTTTAGCTGTTCTTTTGGGTTTGCCTCAATGTTGCTAGGCAAACTTCCTTGTGGTCACTCACTAAGCATTTTGGCAACCTAGCCCATCTAATTCTCTAAATTATGAATGGAGGCTTGTTCATTCCTAAGTGCTGTCTCAGCTACCTTATGCCTCTGGTCAGAAGACTCAATGAATTTCTCCATCATCTCCTCTAAAGAAGTCTTTTTAAGTGGAGCTTGTTGGTATTGAGGCTATTGTTGAAATCCAAGTGGAGGTCTTAGGTTAGACTAATTACTTCATGAGAAATTAGGGTGATTCCTCGACCCCGGATTATATGTGTTGCTGTAAGGGTTGTTCTACTGTCTTGGAGCATTTCCCATATAATCTACCTACTCCGATTTGGAAAAATTATTGCCACTTTGGTAATCTTGACTTTGGTTTCCTCCCCCACACCAATCACAAAACATAACCTGAGCTTGTCTTCCAGATGAAGATGCATTCAAGGAATCCATTTTTCTATTCATAGCTTCTAACTGAGCAGTCAAGGCAACTATCAAATCCACTTGATGTACTCCACTTCCTCCTCCTACTCTCCCTTGATTTCTAGGAGACTGCCACTAATAATTTGTCAAAGCCATATCTTCAATAAAGTCCATGTCTTCCTCTGAAGTCTTATTATTAATTGAGCCACCTGCGGCTGCATTAATGGACTGTTTGCTCCCATAGTTCAGACCATTGTAGAATGTTTGAATTTGTAACCACAAAGGAAGAATATGATGTGGGCAACTCCTCAACAAGTCTTTAAACCTTTGCCATGCATCATACAGAGTCTCACCATCTTGCTAAAGAAAAAGAGAGGTGTTGTTCCTTAACTTTGTGGTCTTGGATGGTAGGAAATATTTCTCCAAAAAATTTCTCTGCTAGTTGATTCCAAGTGGTGAAAGTGCCTGGAGAAAATAACTTCAACCATTCTTTAATTTATCCTTCAATGAGAAAGGAAATAACCTCAATCTGATTGCATCATCTGAAACCCCATTTATCTTGAATGTGTTGCATATCTCAAAGAAATTATTTAGATGAGTATTGGGGTCTTCATTTGGAAGTCTATCAAACTGGCAAAAATTCTACACCATCTGTATGATGTTTGGCTTTATCTCAAAATTGTTCACAGCAACAGCTGGCCTGACAATGCTAGATGCAGCCCCATTAAGTGTAGGCCGTGCATACTCTTGCATAGTTCTAGGAAGAATTGGTGGATCTACCATCTCTTCTTATACCTCTACTTCTGCCTCTACCCCTTCCAGGTGTTTAACCTCTAGATCCTCCGTATTTTTGACCTTTTCGACAAAAGCTAGTTCCCTTTCCTCTCTTTGCTTCTTCCTCAACGTCTTTTCTAACTTTAGATCTAAAGTGAGTAAATTTAAGAAACTAGGTCTAGTCATACATAGAATAGAGTACTTGAAATGAAAATTTGCAAAGAAAAAATTAAATAACAAATAAAAATAACAACTAAATCACTAGCT